>BMAV01002194.1:190508-242287 GCA_019973955.1 Trichonephila inaurata madagascariensis | reverse complement strand
TATAAAAATCTGAAAATATTATTTTATCAATTATATAAAATACCATATAGGGGGATTTTATAACGGTTATTAGAAATAATAATCTATAATAAAAAATGAATAGTAATTATTAAAAGAATAATCGTCGAATTGTTAAAAAAAAAAAAAATAATGCATAAGAGAACTCGTAATAATAACTATAAATAAACAACATAAGAATATGTAAAATAAACAAAGAAATAGTTATAAATAAATAAGATAATAATTATAAATAAATAAATAAAATTAAAAATAAATAAAAAATATGTAAAAATTTTATAAAAAAATGCTAAAAGAAACAATTTAAATAACGAATATTATATGATTATATTACACATAGTAATAATTGCATTTTTTCATTATGAATAAAATAATTACATAATTTTTTAAAAAGAAATTTAGAATATCAATTAAAAGTAGTGAAAGTTAATATGAAACTTGATGAAGTTCCTTCAACAATTTCATCGAAAAAAAGAAAAAAAACTTTTTTAAAAAACGAAAATAAACGATTTATAGCCATAATTAAAAGAAACACTTATTCCTTTAAGAAATAAATATTCTAGTACTCACTATTTTTAAAAATACCCAATTTCAAAAATAGCCAAGAATTAAAAAGCCCAAACAATATAAAAATTACACAAAAAAAATTTTAAAATTCCCTAAAGAAATGTCTAAAATTTAAAAGGGTTACAGGGGAAAAAAAAAATGAATAAAAGTTATTTCTAATATACATTATCCCCCCAAGGCAACCACATCTACAGACGATAAAAATATTAAGGTAACCATATTGTAATATTATCGCCCATCTTGGGGAACATAAACAACAGCTTGGCGCTACTACCTCCGATATCATATTAGCACCTTTATAAGTTTCATTAATATGGTTTTTGATAGATAATCTAGTTCACAGTTTTTAAAATCTCAGTAAAAAAAAAAGGCACGCAGAGAGAAGACACTGAGGGAAACAAATTCACCATATACAATTAAATTTATTTACAGTGAATAGAAACATCAGTAACAATTCAAATGAAGAAAAGAAAAACATACAAATATTTTAGAAAAAGCTACGTTCGAAATTTGTCATGAATTTCCTTGAAAATGTATCAAAAAGCTAAAGATACTAATCATTTGTTATTCTCTTCTTAGCTGCGTGAAATTTTATTAAAAATAAATCTTGCTGATAATATTATTACGCAGCTTTCAAAATTCGTTAGTAACAATATGCAGATATCTTGATCGAAAAGAAAGTTTTTCCACGATGCATTTCATCTGTTCTGAATATCATTGATTGAATATCATTGAAGTTTTCCAGAGACAGCTAAAATAGTTGACAAATATTGAATACCTTCTAGTAGATAAATGTCTAAGCGAGTTCAGAAGTGATGATGGACATTGATATTTTAAAGATGCAAGAGAATTAATGTACATCGTATAGATGAATATTGTAAAATATTGCTGTGTGGTAAAAACGGGAGATTTTATTGAGGACCCAGCTTAACTGCTGTTCCCCTTTGCACAGTTCAAAATAGCGTGACACCACTGGTATCGGTTGGTCCCTTCCGAAAACAGTTTTTTTGATGAGGTGTGGGTAGTGTGGCGGAAGATCCAACGCCGGGCAAATCCTCCCCCAAAGAATGATCCTCAACGGGGACGTAGTCTTTGATCTACACCTTTTGGTCGAGTTCGAGGAAAAACGCATTTCCCTGGCAATGGAACAAACTTGGCCTTTAGGTCGAGGGCCTCGCATATCTTCCAGACAGTGAAACTGTGAACGATAGGAATGAGTTCAGTTACAGTAGTCACAGGTTGAGCATCAAGTGTAGTGTCAGGTACGACTCCATGAAAGAATTGAATCTGGGAACAATGTTCCATAAGCTCCATCACCAATTCAAACATCAAGATCTCCAGAAAGGAGGGGAGATAGTTTTTCAAAATCAATGTCAAAGCACATTGAAAGAGGTATAAAAATACCTTCAAGATCATAGGGATGATCATTTCAAAAATAGTTGGTTGAATATCAAATATTCCTCAGAAGAAAACCGCAAGTAAATCACTTGATAAAACATCAAATATAACGTTATAAACAATAAATGATTTAAAAGTAAAGTTGCTATAGTACTTTATTTTCTTTGTTGAACTGTGAATGATTGTTGTGTTTCTAGACATTGTTATGCGCTTTGAATACCTTGGCCAATAATGTAAATAAAAAAATATATATTGAACAAACAATTCTCTATTCTACAACAACACAGGAAAAACTATTATCATTGTTGTTTTAAGATATCCCTTGGTTAAAAGTATAGTTAAGTCCTTTCAAAAAAGTAAAACTAAATATTTTTAAAATGAGATAATTGTAAGCAAAAATTACTTTTTATTTCAGAATTAAATTGTGAAATATGAACTTGAAAGATCTCAGTTTTAAAATGAAATCATGTTGTTTCTTGTTATCAAGAATACAATAAATAAAGCTCTAAATGCATATTTTTAAACACATGGACAATCGAGGATCTGTAAATTTCTTAGTTCTGCATCAAATTTGGAAAATATGAATATGTGGTTTGGACAGAATTATCTTTCGCTGGTTAAGGAAACACTGTTTTTTAAGGCATTATTTTTTGGATATTTAATACAAATAATTGTTATATATATTCCTTGCATCGAAAATAACCTTTTAAACTTTTTAAGTTACGCAAATAGCGATATTTAAATCTAATTATAAAAAATATTTAAGAAAAACACCCATAAACTGTTTCATTACACAAAAAAATTAAATATTTTAAAGTATTTTAGCTTTTAAAGAAATAATGACGCTCGTTTGTACAATACAAAAATTTTTATCTTGGAGAAAAGGAAAAATCAAAATGACAATCGGTTGAAGTCCCACAACTCAGAAAAAGTGACCGATTTGAGTAATTTTTGCTTCCAATGATAAATAATTGCTTTGGTAATTTTTAAGAATTAACATTTTTTTTTCAAAAATTTTGGTTAGTTCTCATTTTCTTATGGCTCATAGTAGAAATAAACAATTTGATTAAAGAATAGGCACAATATGCGTTTCTTATTAATTTTAAATTTTAAAAGATACAACGAAATATAATTTTACCTGGACCACACAAATGTAAAGTGAAAAAAAAATATTTCAGTAAATGTACAAAAGAAGAAAAAAGTTTGCTAATGTTAAGTTTTTCCAGCAATTCATTAGTTTCATTTTATGTTATAACATATAGTTAATTCTTTTACTCCTTTTGTAAATACTGCATTTGTAGCTGAAAATAATTATAAATGTTTGAAATTAATTTACCTTAAAATCCGGTGTTTTACGCGTACCTTACTTTCAAGCTGAATTTTTTTAATTTTAAAATATATTCACCGTATAACACGCGCAACCCCTATTTTACGAATAAACCTGAAATATAGAGAATAGGTAATGGAATGTTCTCTTTTAAATTTACTTCTTATTGCTTCCTTAACCCTTAGAGTCTCATGTAACCCCTAGTGGATACATGCTATGTACATATAGGGCAAAATTCCATTGTAACCTCATGTGAATACATGGCTTAGAACTAGGGTAACCAGCACAAGGAGCATTATAAGGTAGATTTGGTTTCATTGGTATTGCATTAAATTGTAAAAGATAAATTAAAAAATTTAAAAAGAAAAAAGGAAAATTAGAATTAATATCACAAAACTTTGTAAAATTGCTTGAAATATTCCTTGGAACAAAATGCTTTTCCATGCGGGTTATTACATAAGTCAGTGTTTCTCAAACTTTAAATATACGCGACCCACTATTCAATCATCATTTTCATCGTGCCCCCCTTCATACAATAACAATGTATTGTGAATTCAATAATACTACACTTTGACACTAAAGCAGCGTTTCTCAAACTGTGGGGTGCGACCCCCTTGTAGGGCGTTGCAACTTTACGAGGGGGGCGCGAGCCTATTGAAAAGTTAAAAACAAAAGATTATTTAAAATATTATTAATTTACTGAAAGTAGACAAACAAAATACATTCTAACATAGTAGAAAGTAAAATACACATTTACACTGATATATTATACTTATAAATGTATCGGTGTGCTGCACAATGTATTTTATAATTAATTTAACAATCCTAATTTAAGAAAAAGTTTATTATTTACCATTGCTTCCATGGGCTTGTCATATAAGCAATTAAAAAAAAAATTAATACTTATCTTAATAATATGTCCGGTTTATAATTTTTCCCATAACTTCTGATTAAAAGTTAAGCAATTCGCTTCCTAATGCCAACTGTTTTCCACATAGCCACACGTATATGACGTATTGGAGGGGGGGGGGAGAAAGGAATAAAGAAGAGCAGATAATCTGAAATAAGTAAGTCCTTCGCAAACACTGTCAAGGTCCTTTTATTGCATTCCAAAGCCCGCGGAATAATTTTATCGATAGCACTGCCGAGAAAAGATCGTACTTTGGAAAGACGTATATATACGTCCGAGGAAAAAACGCTTCGGCTTAGCGAAACGTTTATATACGCCGGGGGTGCTTAAGAGGTTAAAGTCGTTTCGCAATTTTAGGGTCAAAGTATAGTATTATTGAATTCAATACATAGTTATTGTATAAGGGGGGCGCGATGAAAATTATGATTGAATTTTGGGTCGCGTATATTGCAACTTTGAGAAGCACTGCACTAAAGCTACAATACGACTTTAACCTCTTATGTGCCACCGACATATATAAATGTCTCACACGGCCAAAGCATTAATTTTCTAGACGTATATATACGTCTTTCCGAAGTACGATCTTTTCTGAGCAGTTCTCTCCATAAAAGTATTCCGAAAAAATTTTGGGAATGCAATAAAAGGACCTTTGCGTGTTTGGAAGGTTACTTTTTTCCCGAGGTTTTGCTTATTTATTTCTTTTCTCCCCCCCTCCCAAAAACCCCTTCATCAAAAATACGCCTGTTTTATGGTAGAAAACAGAGGAAATTGGGTAGCGAAATCGCGAACTTTAATCGCAGTTAAGGAATTAATTATAAACAGAACAAAAATTATCAAGATAAGTGTTAATACCAACCATAGGATCACTGATAATTATCAAACTTGTTCTTAACTTAGTATTGTTAATTAATAATAAAATATATATTTACAGTACGATACATTTTATAAGTGTATTATATCAGTTAAATTTATTTTTATTTTATTATATCAAAGTATTTTGTTTGTTTTTCTAGTAAATTAATAAATTTTAAATAACCTTTTGTTTCGATTTTCAAAAGGTTCGCGCCCTCGTAAATTATCACCCACGAAAGGGGGCGCGCCCCACAGTTTGAAAAACACTGACATAAGTGTATTGTCATTCTTGTTCCAGTTTTTAATCTTTTTCATCACAAATAGATATATCAGTATCAGAGACACTTTCGTATTTATTGGTTTCCCAAAAGTATTCACATTCAGAAACGCTTTCATTGTAATCCAACGTCGATGCTATATTTTCAAGGAAAAAAAATAACAAAAAGGGTAATACAAACTTCAGAAAGTGAAACGAAACACGAACGAAATCAAAGTAGTCGCCTTAGTCGGAATCAAAAGTAGAAATAAAATGTGCACCGTAAAGTCAAGATCAGTATCTTTAGAAATCCGGGATTTCTGAGGATACTAGAAAGCGCAGTCTGGTAGTCAAGAAGTTAATATTACCTAATTCTGTTTTAGGTTACTTAATTTTACTACCTTGTGAATGAGCTGTTATTTAATCCACCCGATCAACGGAAACATTAGATTGAGGCTCACGAGGTTAGTATGCGTGTGCTGTTAGCTGCAACTTTAATCAACATGCAGATGACAGTACAATTTTGCTCTATTGTACCGTGATTTTGAGGAAACACACCACAGGGGATTATCCGGGGCTCTTCCATATCCTCTTTCCCTACCATCAACCTTCCGAGACTTTCAAATCTCCGAATATTTTGAGTGCCATTTATCGCACATACACTATTACATTTACAAACATCCGTGCCTTCTCCAGGTTTCAAACCAAGGCCCTATGGCACAGCAGTTACGCTACAATGAAAACTTGAGTGTAATCTGTTGTATATATTATTATTAAGTAAAGGGTTGTCTGAATGAATTCTATTTTCTTTGAATTTCTTTATGAAAAAATGAATAAAGCACATTAAAATCGGATTAATTATTTTTCTGTTATAATAAATTTGGAGGTTGTATGTATTCAATTGGCACTAATACGATATATATGTTACTGTTGAAGCGTGAAATTCGTTATTTCATTGAAAAACTTAGTATTTCTTGAAATAACTTGATCAATCAGTTAAAGTAAATAAAATTATTAAATTCTAAGATTTAACTAGGTATTTTATACAATAACGATTACTTGATCGTTAAAGTATGAAATACGACACTCGAAAGTTCTTTATACCGTCTCTAGGTGCTTTGGGAAGGATTTTTCTGACTAGACGGAATAAAACAATTGTGCTCTAGATATCAGTTCAGTATATGTCAGCGAGAATCAATTTCCATTGAAGAAGTTCCAAATATTGACACAACGCTTCGATCTGTTGCAACATCTCAAAGTTTTGGTACTAGACAAGGATTTAAAAAGTGCTCGCGTGTGAAAAAAAAAATGTGTAATACTAAACAGTGTACTTATTTTAAAAATAATAAGCAGTTACATCCAAAGTGTCATCACAGCAATCCTTGCCCTAATAAATAATGAAAGAAAAATAAAGGTATCTCATAAAATTTAAATCAATATTCTCTTATGTTTTTGAGTTAAAAAGTTTACAAAATGTTTCTATGAAGCAACAGGTTTTTTTCCCAGCATGTATTTTTTTTTGATAATATTTAAATGTAATCTATTTTTGCATCATATTCTTTTCCCCCCTTTTCTGTTTAACTAATAGCAAAATAATAAATTTTAAATCTCTGCTTTCCCTTATTATTTATCAATTATTCATCTGCAAAAGGGATAAAATGTGTTATTTGACAGATTTAGCTATTTATGATAAATTAATTTATAAAACATCTTTGAAATAGTTTATTTTTCACTTTAAAGGTCTATCCTTAGTTATTTCTTGGAATACCTAGTTATTTCATAGAATAACTCTAGGTAAAGCATGAAATTGTTCACCTATTACATACTTTAACTGACATCTATATATTTTATAAAATACCAAGTTATTCTATGAAATAACTGAGCTATACATCTTAACGGTGACGCATAAACGTTCAACTTCTAAGATGGTAAATTTAATTTTTTCCACGCTAAGAAATCGTCTCCACTACAGAATCTCAGAATTGCTTTTTGGGCACTTAGGTCCAATATTATAATGTGTTCATAGTTTCAACGGAAAGATTCTAATCAACAAAATCACAGCTCAAAGCATTAATAAAGCCGAGAGAAGCTATTTAATTATTTGGTACCACCATCATATCATAATAATAAGGTGACCAATCGTCATCCTTTAGGGAGAACAGTCCTTCTTTTATAGGTTCTGTCCTTCTTCAGAAAGCGTCCTCCTACTTGTCCTCCTTTTCAATATTTTAAAATTAATCTGTTAATCTCTATTCAGATATGCCAGGTCGAACTGTTACTTGTCTGTTTGAAGACACTAGAACACATAATGAATAGGAAAACCCACATGTTGAAATTGATAAAAGATGGGTGGAAATATTTAACCCTTTCAAAAAAGAACACATCCATATGAAAATTTAGTTATTCTTGTTGAATTTACGTAAAACTGCCAAGGAAATAAAATGCAGCAGTTGAACGAGTTTTTGCAATTGATAATGATTTTTGGACAGGTAAGAAATCAAGACTGAATGTTGATACTTTAGCTGCACTACTTACCGTAAAATTTAATATGAAGAATATTTCTTGCTCCGATATATTTCCAGTATTTTGTTAGAGAATGATGTATTGATAAACAATATTCATTCAATGGAAAAGTATTCCTTAAATTAAAAGGAATGCTAACATAATTGTTGTATTATTGATTAAATAAATAAAATGTTTCATTTATATGCGATTTACTTATTTTCTTAAACTTTTCGTCCTCCTTTTTATTGTAAAAAAATTGGTCACCTTATAATAAGGAATTCATTTTCTATCATTACATTAATAAGAAAAATTACCCAAACAGTATTCCACGCTAAAGCATATTTCCCTCTTTCAGATAAACAACTTTACGGCTACTCACATAAACCAATTATTTCCTGCTAAGGATTGTAAATATACTGTTTAGGACAATAACAGAAATACCAGCAACAATTTTATGGCTTGTATCAGCAATAAAGTGCCGTAACTTTCTTCATTAAGCCTAAACAAGCGCAGTTTTGCGACAGGATGATAAACATCGATGATATTTTTCACTCTTTTATGAAACAGAGTGAACATCTATTTGCCCTTTAATCATATCAGCATGACCTTTACTTTTCCAAGCGGCTGCACGCAAAAATATGTACTCGAGCAAACAGTCTATAAGAAAATTGTTTCTAGTATGAGTGTTCTTCATTTTTTTCTTGTCGTTAAACATCATTTGCGACCAATGCGTGAGAAAAACATAATTACGTCTGTCTATACAGAAAGGACTCATGAGGACTAATGTTGATGAATGGTTGTGGGAACAAAGTATGGATAGCAACTCTTATTTCGTGCCCAAATCCTAACGTGATTTAGGTGACACAAAATTCTATTCTTAACGCGTATTGAAGATGATTATTATAGCAATATTTTAAGATTCCACGTATGTGCAAAATGAATTTTTAAAACTTTATTTTGCTTCAATTAAATATGAATATTCTATTTTTTTTATTTCTATTGGTTGCGAATCGGTGTTTTAACACTGCAGACCTAGTACATTCTCTAAAGCTGCTATCTCTTTTTATTGCGACACTAGGAATGGTGATTCTTTCCTAAAATGAACGATTTTTAAATTGATTCGAATCGTAACCTGATGAATCAATTTACAAAAAAATCGAGATCTAAAAGATCGATTTCTAAATAACCGATTTTTTTTCAATTCTGCATTTACAATGTAAATGTAAATCTATTTTATGAAAAACAAGAAAGATACCATAATAAACGATCTCTTATCAGTAAAATGAAGGAATTTTTTAGTTCAGGGAATAAGGCAATTGCAACTAATTTTATTACCATATCAAAGTATAAGGTATAAAAGAAGACATTTGTTTTCTAAATGTATTTGTTACATGAAAAAGTTTAGAAAATAGATAATATATCTTATAGTTCCCAAAGCTTAGTATCTAACCTTTTCAAAAACAAGTCTGTCAAGTCTACAGGGATTCAAGCGGTTCCACTCATGACTTGCGGTGTTGCCGGCAATCGAAAAAAGGCGCTCACAAGAAACATATGTTCCCATGGTACTCATGTACATCATGGCTATTGAGTGAACGTGATAATATAGTTTTTCTATCCTTGTTGTAAAGAATAGGATCATACTTCAAGTGCATAACTGCTGCGATAACTAGTGTTTAAATTCATCGTTAAGCCCTGACATTCCGGGGCATTCAACAAATTGTAAATGAATTTATGGTTTTTACCAAAACAGAAAAACTCGAATGTCGTTTTTCTAAGATGAAATATCAATTCACTGAATCGATTCAGCGAATCGATTTGCTTTATATCGATTTGAAAAATCGATTTTTTTGGCCCGAGAAATTGATTTTTCGATTAATCGATCTCAGGTCACCATCCCTATGCAGCACCATTTAGGCAGATACCAATCACCACAGGTAATTTTGACTCCCAGGTTCCTTCCTAGAGAGAGGCACCTGAGCTCGGACGATGCGAATCTGTACTAGAATTTAATTTTTTCGAGAACACTCAAGGCAAAAAGACAATCTAGTGATCTTTTACATGCCGTATAATCATACGACATGGCCTCTGTCGATTTTCTGCATCATGAACATCCACCAACTTGGGCTGGGGTCGAGCCCACAACCTTAGGTGCAGAAGGCCAGCGACAATCCAATCACGCCACCCAGCCGGCGGGAATATTCAATATAGGAATATGTAAAAATATTGATTGTATTACAGGTACCGGAAAACTCAATCTGTCCATTTTGACAAAGTCGGAGATTGCAAAAAAGCTTAGTTCAGCTTAATATACAGTTTCAGACCATATTTGGCAACTAGGATTGGTGCGGAAATATTTGAGATGAGTGACGCATAAGTTAAGTGAGAAAAATTGGAGGTATTGTGTCATCCTATGGACATCTTTCCTTGAACGGAACTAACTCGAACCTTTCTTAGACCAGATGATAAATGGGAACGAAACATGCATTACCTATGAACATTGGCTTAACGTATACCTGCGCATTGCGGTGGACCCCAGGGATTCTAGGGGACCCAAACCCTGACTGACGATAAGCACGTATTTGGGCTTGGGATCTAAAATCTGACTTTGCAGGGGGCCCTAATATCCTCCATTACGCCACTGTCTATGAAGACATCGTAAGAAAAAAGGAATATTGTAAACGAGGGAAACGTCTAAGCTAACCTCTAAGCCGAAGTTGAGCGTGAGTAAGAGAATGTTGTGTGTATGGTGTTGTGTTGTGACTAATGCCACCCACCTGACGAAGTCAGATCGAGGCCTGCGAAACTTATCACGGCTAAGGGCTAGAATTTTTACGTCTGTCGTTAGCCTTAGCTTTGAGCACCATGCAGGTGACAGTACGATTTTGCTCGGTTTCACCCGAATTTAGGGGGAGAAAATTCTAGGGGTTGCCAGGGTCTTTCCACCTCTCTTCCCCTTCCACCAACTACACGAGATGAATTGCAGCTCGACGGCTATTTAGAGTACCCCTATGCCGCAAAGGCACTATACATTTACAAACATCCATGTCTTCTTCGGGATTTTGAACTCAGTCCCTACTGCACCGCAGTCAGCGTCGATAACCACTATACAGGTTGGGCGACGTGTGTATGGTAAAGCATTCAAGGACCAATACATTATGGACTGTTGAAATCGAACGAAAGAATTTATGTTAAGTGAGCAAACAATATTAAAATAATTTATTGAAAGCTTTATACCAGAAGGGGACATTATGACGTTGAGATGAAAATTAATGGTGGTGCGAGAGTTAAGAAATTAAATAATTGAATTATTTATGTCGTATCTATTAAGGTATCCAACTATCCTAAAATCATAATCTTTTTTTTTTAAAAAATTGACAAATTTTTTTTATGATTGTATTTTATAGGGCATCTCATTAGCTTTTTTTAAAAAAAAAATACCAAGTTTTTTTATTTTTCATTCACCAGAACAAAAACGACAAGTGTTTTAAAAAAAGCGGATGCCATAACTTTACATAAGATGTCAACCATTAAAATGCGTTTTACTCGAGATTTGTTTTTTTTAAGAAAAGCTGAAACGGGGACAGCAATTGCTGGAAAAGTTTTTAAAATAATTTGCTGAAATTTTTTCTGCATGTTCTGCATAATAGTAGAAGTGTTTTAACTTTCAGAATTATCATTCACTGTTTTATTACAAAATTTACAATACCTTAAGTGAATATAATCACTGTTTTTATAAGCAATTTCATATAACTGAGATAAAGTGCACTAGTATTTGTAAAAACTAAAATATCTCTTACCCTGAAGGTCATTTCAAAAAGCAATAGCAATGTAATACATCCAAATTGAAAAATTGAAAATTTGTTCATTTACTACTTGTTAAGAGTGGACCCCGCTTACGTAATTTTTTGTCAATATTTACCCATTTTTTCCCATTTTAGTAGTAATAATTTATTTTTCTCTTCTTAATTTTAGCCTTTTTTCTTAAAATGTACAAAATGAATCTAAATACCACAAAAAATTTTTATATCTCCATTTTTTTTAAAAAAAATTGTCGCAAGTAGTCGAATACCTTAAAAAATAAAATAATTGATTTATTTCTTTCACATTTATTTATCACAATAAATTTACATTTTAAATAGAAGTTATTTATACTACTAATTATCTCAGTTCTACAGAATAATTATGTCTTTTGTGAGGAAGGACTCAAACACCACCGATCTTTCTGGTGTCTTAATTCGAACTGTCTTTTCCCAATCTGTTCGGGTGGAGTAGTTCTTCTTTTGCACCTCGATTTTTCAGTCCAGGTATCCGGCTTGTAGAAGTAATGATGATTTTCTCACAGTCATCGGTTCTTCGGGCGATGTCAAACGAAAAGGCCCCGCAATATTTTGGGCTATGGATGTGAACTGTAATACTAAGAGCAGGGCCGGCTCTAGCAGTTTTGCCGCCCCGGACAAAAATGGAAAATGCCGCCCCTCTCTCCAAAGCAAAAAAAATATATATATATAATTAAAAAAGATCAATTGTTCACATTGATACACACTTATAAAACTTGATTAATTCTTGCGAACAAAAAGGCAGATTAGTAATAATAATATTATATACATATATATTATTTTAAGCCTTAAAAATACAAAATAATTTCGAATGAATGACATTGATTGATTGATTGAATATTAACGTCGCACTCTTTAGCTACACGAGGGCTTTTGGCGACGGACCACGTAATTTTGAACCATGATCAAGTGATGTGGATGACACCTGAGCTGGCATCCCCCTCTCCCAACTACCACACCAACGGGAGGACGTTTCAGCTCTCGACAGATTTAACGTGCATCGCTGCCCTACACGGCGGGTCTTTAGTGGTACTGGGCTCGAACTCGTGACAAGGCAAGCCACGATCCAATACCTATACCACTCGGCTACCACGGCCACGGAATGAATGACATAATTACCTGTTATTATTTCATACAATTAAAATGTAAGATAAGGAATGGCCCATTTCAGTAAGCCAGTTTCTTCGAAAAAGAGTCTACTGATGTTGGGGACCTCACACAAGCGTTTATTTTAACTTATGGTAAAACTACACTCAAGGCTAAAATAAAATATCTCCTTTAGACCTCTCTCTACCAAAATCTCTTATTACCCCTGTCTTCTTTTGGATAGCTGTCACCGGACATCGTATGGTAGAAAGGAATATCCGTTGTGTCCTAGCTTCAAAATGGGGAAAAAGAGAGAAAGATGTGTAAACATATCAAATTTCCTAATGTAATATATATTCCCGCCGTAAGTCCTACAAGTTTCAACATAAAAGAAAACCGACTTACAGTATACAGGGACTTTATAAAACTGAAATGAGATACGTGAAATGAAATACCAAATTAACACCCAATAATATTTCAGTTCAAGTATTTGTAACAAAAAAAAAACAAAAAAAAATAATTAAATTCGATCCAAATGCCGCCCTTAAAATTTGACGCCCCGGGCAGGGGTCCGGCCCTAGAGCCGCCGCTGCTATGAGTTAACCGGTTTTTGCAGCTGTACACAAATGCTAGAACACATAAAAAGGAAATACAACTGATTATTATTTTCCCCTTGCTATATTTTAAACTGAATAAGTTATTAGAACAATTTATACGAATATATTTATATGGATAAAGTATGCAACAGCACACTAAACTGAATTGTAACATTTTGAATAGTATCAGTAATTTTCAGATCTTACTCTTGAATGAGAATGAGGATAAAAATTAATGCAATAAGACCGTTCCTCGAAATGTTTTGTTACAAATTACCATGGGAAGCAAATAAAATTAGCGTCATCCATTATTCATGAATCGTAATATCAGTAACATTATCATTTCCTCTTCAATTCAATTGCAAAATGAATTACAGGTAAAATTTACTTCTTTTACTTTGCTTAAAAAATTGACAAAAATTGCATTTTCATTTCTATCATGCATTTGTTCGAGACAAATTTTTTAAATAAAACTACAGTTCTTTTTTTATTTAATTAATTTAAAGCGTTTAATTGTTATGTAAAGCATGAAGAACGTTTATTTTCTTATGGGCATGTGGGTACCGAAATTTATTTTCAACGAATAACAAGTAATATAAAAAAAAATTTTAAGTCAATTCCTACTTAGATCACCAAAGAAAAATTTTATTTTAGCTACTTTTTATTAAATCGTTACAATTAATATAAATATGCATATACATATGACAGAATCACTATATTAAGTGGTAATTAATTTTTGTTAATTATCATTAAAGTATCGTATTGTCATCCAAAACAATCGCGTATATAAAATTTCAGTTCGACTGAATGGTTTAAAACGTGAGAAAAAAATCTTTTAAGTTTTGACCCAAGTCGCTAAAAATGAAAATAACGTGGATCTATGTGTAATTCTTTAAATAATTAATTTCAGTCAATTAATTTTAATTAATTATAATTAATGTATCTTAATTTTACCCAAAACAATAGTGTATAGATATTTTCAGCTCAAATGAGCGCTTTAAAATGTGAGAAAAAAAACTTTTCAAGTTTTGACACAAGTCACCAAAAGGGTCACTAAGTCGCCAAAAATGATGCCAACGTGGCTGTATTTGTAATTTTTTGTAATTAGTTCTAATTAAATAATTTTTATTAATTATATTTAAGTTAGTGTATTGTCATCCAAAATAATCATGTATATAAAATTCCAACTCAATTGAGCGATTTAAAATGTATTTTATTAATGATTGAAAATTCCACCAAGATAAATAAATAAATAAATAAATATAGATTGTGAGCTAATATAGTAAGAATTGAAACACATTATAAAATTTCACGTTTTTGAAATATTTTTGCATAAAAACCACTCAGTATATTATTACATCAAAGATGCCAAATTCATAGCCTATAATGGATTTTTTGAGCTCCATCTAATATGGATACCAAATCTAAGTATATTTTAACAAAAATAAATAAATTATCAGCCACGCATAAATATAAACAAGAGATTTAGTTATCTTTTAATGAATGACTCATGTTTAATTTATTGCTAATTAACATGGAACAAGCAACACAATTTAAGGGGACAGAGTGTGATTCGATTGACAAAAATCGGTAAAAAAATCAAATCTAATTTTTTTAGCTTAAATTATTCTTTATATACTGTTCTATAACCTCACAAAATTTGAAAATTTTCAACTTAAAAAACGCAGAAGTAGGATATAGCTTTTACCTTCGTTTTTATTCAAATCCCTAGGGAAAATCCAAACTTTAAACTTGCTTATCTCAGAAAGGTAAACTAACTAGTTTGTCTTCATTTAAAATGCTAAGGCTTTTTTTATATTGTGCCTAATGTTTTGAAATTTTTTTTTGCCATTGCTAATAGTACATGTAACAAAAGTTGGTATGCATTTTTGAATTAAAGCAATACTTATTTTTTAAAAAATAATTGAACTCAGAACATATACATTTTTTTAAGAACTTTTGAATAAGCATTCATAAAAAAGAAGTATTGCAGGAATACCAATCATATTACCGCAAAACCCATATCAACTTTTGGAATATAGAGGGAATGGGAACATAGAGGGAACCACCTTTAAGCTCAGTGGACATCAAATTGATATACAAAGTACAATAAATGATATTCTTTGTAAAATTTTATAAAAAATGATATATAATTCTTTTTTCTTTTTTTTTTTAAAGGCGATTTGAAAAGGTTATATCCAGATCGAAAAATAATTGCTGGCAATAAGGTCTCCCAGGACTCTTAAATTGCAAATGTTTCAATATTTTTGAGAAAAAATATATATTTTAAAGCCTTAATTTTTTTCAGCATTTTGATACCAAAATAGTGTTGATACTGTAAACACTTCCAAAGTTATTGAGAAATAACTATTGAAACTTAAACAAAAACCCTATCTCTTTCTTATCGTTAACTTCCTTTTTCTCAAAAAAAAAAAAAAAAAAATTAGCTTCCGCGCAGGATTTCTCAGAAACTATTTATAATGTTAGTTTGAAATTTTCTACACGTGTTCAAAACAAGGCTCTTCATAACTTATACATCAATTTTCAAAAAAACAAACAAATATTAAATTTTTTTTATTTGAATTTTAATTAATTTTTCTCTTAAAATTTTAAAATTTTTATTATAATTGTAATTAAAAAAATATTTTTTTTTTCTCTAAATTTCTTAAAAGTAAGTATAACTTCGAAAGTGAACATTTTTATACTAAGTAAAACTAGTTTTGTAAATTTTTATCAAATTTGAACTTCAGAATTCCACGCGGTGTAAAATACTAATTATCATATTTTTGAAAAACTGTCCAATATATATTTCTGTATAACTATTTTAATTTTTACTCAAATTCTCTGAAAATTTGAGAAGTAACGTAAATATATATGATTATCATGTAGTAAAAATTTCAAATTATGATTTTGTTTTATTGCTAAGTTACATTGGTTTGAAGAAGGATGTTTTCTTTGAGCGCACTGATATCGGTTAAGGGTCCTGTGACACCTTAAGGTAAAATCAAACTACCCCTTCCAGATGAATATCCGACTGAAATTAAATATTTGGTACAACAGAGATGAGTAAACATTTTAGAGAAAATATTAGAGTTTATAATAATGTATTTGCAGTCACACTTCATTGAAAGCTTAAAATGTGGATTTGAACAGTTGTACGATTTGTATAAAGTGTGTTGGTCCGCCATTAGTAGGAGCTGTGTAGTTAGTAGGTGTAGGTCCGATCGCGTAGTCTTAAAAAAGATGAATTATCATGTATACTCTCAAAAGTTAATCTTTTAAAGGTTTTAAATATTACTGTATCATATGAGTATTTTTATTTTACGTAGATTTTAAAAATTAACACATAAATATTTTTAATAATTTAATTTTTTTTTGGCATGAAACACTTTAACTTATACATATATATGATCATTGATATATTAAAAAAATATTTTACTTTAAGATCATTAAACAATTCATTACTCCCTGAAATGCACTGCCGAAAATGTAAATTTTACAAATTTAATCTAGTGTGTTTCAGATGTATTGATTTGCATATAATTACTCTATTATTTGATGCTTGAGATTAGCAGTAAATGTTTAATCAGTTCAATTAATATGACTATTTTAGCTATAAATGTCAATTTTCGACCTCATTTTGATAAATAGGTGTGCGATTATACAAATTATAACACATCTATTTATGACAGAAGAGAAAAATATTATTTTTTTTATTCAATATACCAGATACATTGAAAATTACCATCAAATCTGAAAAACCAGATTGAAGCTCATTATTGTGGTTACATAAGTACATATGGTCAGAAAAAGGAAAAAGAAATATAAAAAAAATTACGTCAATTCCTACTTAGATCAACAAAGAAATATTTTATTTTAGCTACTTTTTATTAAATAGTTACAATTAATATAAATATGCATATACATAGGACCGAATCACAACATTAAGTGGTAATTAAGTTTTAATAATTATCATTAAAGTATCGCATTGTCAGCTAAAACAATCGTGTCTATAAAATTTCAGTTCAAATGAATGCTTTAAAACGTGAGAAAAAAATATTTTCAAGTTTTGACACAAGTCACCAAAAATGATGCCAACGTGGCTGTATTTGTAATTATTTAAATAAATAATAGTCAGTTAATTTTCTTAATTATAATTAAATTATTATATTGTCATCCAAAATAATCATGTATATAAAATTTCAGCTCAATTGAGTGCTTTAAAATGTATTTTATTAACTATTGAAAATTCTACCAAGATAAATATATAAATAAGTATATAGAGACTGTGAGCTAATAGTAGGAATTGAAAAAAAAAAGGAAAGCAAAAAGAATAGATCAGGGGTGGGCAGATTTTTCCACGGTACACAGGCAGGCTACATCTCATTTTTCCACGGTGTTGCGGTCCATCCAATATCAATGGTACACACAAAGCGGGGGAGAGGCTCCATGGGTCGGGACTCTCCGTGATATCCCGATCGATTGTAATCCCATGTATATAGTACGTATTAGTACGTATATAGTAAAATTTAATTCCGTATTTGTTATTTATAATTTTTTTATTAATTAATACTAATTATATTTATTTAATAATTTATTTCTTAATGTGTTCTTTGTTCCCAACAATCAACAAAATGAAAAAAAAATATATTTGGCTGCGTATTGGGGTAGGATATAACAATGGTAGACAGTCGACCCTGGACAACTACGCCGCGGCCCCTTTAAAATAAATCAAGAGTTCCCCCACTGCCCAGTGTCGTAGGTGTGGTGAGGTAAGGAAACGGTCAACAATATTTATTATATTTTAATAATAAATACGGGACATGTACTTATCTATGTAAATAAAATAAAAAACTCAATTTTCGAAACCGCGTTTAAAACAAAACGCGAAGTACACCCACCCACAAACATAATAATATAATAGCCACAAATATAACTTCTAATGATGAATTTACTATCAATTAATTGAAATATATATATACATTAAAATAAATTATTTTCATTTAAAGTGAGTCCTCGTAATTATAGTCAGTGGAAGATTTAGTCTGTTTACTGTCAGCCAATCTTCAATATTTCGGCATATAATTACTGTTAATCTTCAGGTGGTCACCTCAAATTGTATTGGCAGTCCACCGGTCGATTGCGATCGGCGTTATACCCTCCTCGGGAATAGATCAATAAAAAATGTATCTTATTGATCAATATAAATTCTTTTTCAAGTAAAAGTACTACAATTTCCCTTGGTAAGTCTTTTAATCATAATGTTACTACGATGTTCATCAATACAAAATTCGAATTTTTTTACTGAAAAATAAATATCGGCATCCTATACGTAACCGAAATAAAGTGTTTCAAAATTACATAATAAAAACTAAAGTACTATGGAAGCATCATTTATTTTGAGGAAAAGAGAGAAATTAACACATGAATTTTTTCCAAAAATATTTCTTGTGGACTAGTTTATATATTTGACATATATCAAAAACGAAATTGTTTTCACCCAAGGGGTGTTCTTTTTTTCTCATTACTTTTTTAATATCCTTTCTTCAGTTGCTAAAAAAAACACCCGAAAAAGAAAAGAAAAAAAAAGAGAAGCTTAAAATAAGTCCCGTGAGACATTTCATTCGTTGATAGACTATGGAACTCAAAGAATAGGCTTGTACAAAATTAGCTTTTACATTTACAGAGATTATTCTTTTTTTATGGAGTTAATTTATGGCGAGGGACTTCGTGACTGATATTGGCTGGTTCCATGGGAGTTACCGATTTCCCAGAGGAACAGTTTGCAGAATTGTAGCGTTTAATGACGGTCCATGTGCAAACTGTTACTTCGACTAGGATCCCAGACAGAGATAACAAAAGATTCTTTTTCTTTAAAAAAATAACCGCTACAGTTGCTAGATGTTAGAATATATATATATATAAATTATATCTAATAGAGTTAGTTTTATTTTATACTAAATATGTAACTTATGGGTGGTAGTATATATAATTTATATTTCGTGCAATATCTAATATATATCTACCATGGCATATTTAATATCCTCTATTTTAAAGAAAAAGAAACATCATGAAAATAACAGTTTTATAGAAAATTAAATGTGCATAAAATGTATACTTAGTTAATAAAATGATACCTTGGAATACATCAAAGTCTAGTGGCATCAAATGTTGCACTCAGTAATAAGTGAATTCTCTCTAATATATGCCTATATTACAAAGCTAAGCAAAGAATAATATGCAATTCGAATCTCATTCTGTAATTTATATAACCCAGCATTTCTCATTTATTGGTACATAGCTTTAATATTCTGTGCTACCTTCATCTAACAATCAAATACGTCATGTAATATATCATTCAATAAGTCGTGGGCCTAAAATATAGATGACGCTACCTTCTAACTTTCCTGAGCCTAAGCTAGTAGTACTAACTTTCAAGCGGCATGTGCCAAAATTCCGTGATAATATCTTATTTAGTTGAAAAGTTACAGTGGTTTTAGTGAAGCAATTTTTGTTTGTTTAGAAACCATGCATCAAAAAGAAATTCCTGTGTTAATTAAACATTGCTTTTTGATGGGGAAAAACATATGCAGTCTTAAAACGTAGTTGCAGAGATACAAAAGGTATTGAATGTTCAGGTCACCAAGTTCTGCAGTTGCTTCAGAAAACAACACAAAGTCCATAATATCGTTTTAGCTGATCGTAAATTGAAGTTGTATGCTATAGTAGAGTATTTAAAGGTATAAGGAATAAGTGTTTTCTCTATTTTGCATGATCATTTGTCAATGTGAAAGTTGTGTTCTTAGTGGGTGCCGCGTTTGCTCACTGTCGATCAAAAACAACAACGCATCGACGATTCAGAGCGTTGTTGGGAGCTGTTTAAACGAAATAAACTGGATTTCTTACGTAGATGTGACAATGGATGAAACACGGATCCGTTATTACACACGTGAATAAAAAAAAACAATTGTCAACTGAGTGGACAGAAGCCGGTGAAAGCCTTAAAAAGCGTCCAAAATCTCAAACGTCACCTGGCAAAGGTATGACGTACGTATTTTGGAATACATTGGGAATTTTGTTTATTAACAGATATTTTAAAACATGCTCCCTCAAATTCCAGAATCGCAAGAACACACTTCTTTGGGAAACCAACGCACACAACAATGAAGAGGTGTTGTCTGCATTAAAATTTTTTATTGTAATTTAATTAAGATTATTTAAAATAAATTGAGATATTTTGTCTTGTCTGAGACAACCGACTTTCAAAACAACAGTAAAAAAAAATAGTATTCACTATTATCCCTTTTAATGTTTCAATAAGTCTTCGCATGCCACTCTTACAACTCAGCCGTGCCACACTATGGCACGCGTGCTGCGCGTTGGCGTCCCCTGATCTAGATGTTGTTGGTAAAGTTTGAAGAAGATAATGCAATTCCATTCGCTTTTTTGTGTTCTAGATTCACTGCATATTTGTTACCATATATGTCTATGTACATAGTCAAATGTAATAGCAGTGTTGGGTGCCTTGTTGAAATTCTCTCTGCAGCAGATTATGACGAACGCGGTACGTGATAACCCCACCCCTTCATTGCGGCATAACAAACCCCTCCTCTTAACTGCTACATCAGATCCGTCAATCCCATGCGTGCAATATATATGTGCAATATGGATTTAATGGATTTAGCCATATTTTGCACAGAACTGTATAATTATACAAAAAAAAATATATAGCATTTTATTATATTGAAATAAAGATATAATATATTATTGTTGAACACACAATGCAACAAAGTGATTTTTGTGATAAGTGATTAAGTGAGTTTTATAAGTTTTTCACGATATTATATATACAGAAGCATACTTAAGTCACTTTCTTTGGAATACAACTGTGAGGATTAGCATCTTTATAAAATAGGAACTAACATTCTATTATATTGAGGGAAATATAACTGCAATTTTTCTTGGAACCGAAGTTATTTAAGTCATAGCAAATTTGCACATTGAAGTTGATTGGCTCAACTGAATTCAGTCACACGAGAAAAAAGTGGATTTGAATGAAATGTAAAAGACGTAAAATCGATGTGGAAAATCTAATGTAAGAAACATGTAAGTTAAAGTGATAACAAATCAAACTACACTCTGTGTGTGTGTGTGTGTGTGATCTTACTAACTAGGAATCTTCAAAACTTTTTATAGAAACAAATTCTATGTGAATTGTAAGGGACAAATATCAATTTTTATTCATTACCTCCAATAACAAATCTCGTGTTGTATTACAAAAAATAGAACACAGCGCTAAGCAGAAACTATATTTTACGTTGCGTTTCCTCACGAATCTTGTAAAAGCTATAAATTCTGCACACGTGTTTTACGAGACCAATTCATGTTAGATGGAAGACAAATCGATTTAAATGATCGCCACGTGAGCTTAGTATAACACGAGGCTAACAAAAAAAAAAGAAAGAAAAAGATACTATTGTATTTTTTATTCGTGTGCTTAAATAATTGATTAAACGCCCCCTGAAGTAAAAGAAATATGGTAGGAAATTGAAAGAACAAATATAAATGGCTAAGTACTAAACTCACGCAGCCCTTAAGGCTTCATAAATGAAGATATTTATTTTTCCAGGTTCTTTTTTTCTGGAACTAGTGCCTTTTTTTGAGTGCGTTTTGCATGATTAATGCTATGATCACTGATTTATTTGGTTCGAGGAAAATGCTCCCATACGTCTGAAATGCATTTGAGGTTTTGGATGAGAATGTGAATGATATTTTTATTCAAAAATATTTTAAAAATCATTATATTTATCAAAAACTGTTTTTATTTTGCTTAACATAACCCCTTAACGGTTGTATAATTTTGAAGATACGGTCATAAAAGTGCCTATTTTTTTATTCAAGAAAATTACAGAAAACTAAGTGTATGTCCAATGCATGTCTTTAGTTTTTAATTTTAGATAAAAATTTTTATCTTGAAATACAAAAAATTAATTTTTTAAGAAAAGCCAACATTTAGGGTTATTTTGACTAAATGTTTGTTTTCCAGCAAAGAGAAAAAATTAAAAAAACACGTGTTTTAAAAATTACAGGAGTACTTTATCACATTTATGCATATTGTAAATACACATTAGTAGCTTTTACTTGTGAGATAAATTTCAAAGCATGAGATTCAAAGGACAACATCAAAGGTAACAGTACAGATCCATCGTCATTGCTCGCATATCTACTAATCTAACTTTCAAAACAATCAGTTATTACAGAATCGCTCTCAGATCCATTTATACTTAAAGTAGAATCCGATTCACTTTCTAAATAACTCTATAACATATACAATATATATATATATAATTCAATCACACAATAATATATATTATACACAATTTTATATTTATATATATATATAATTTATCTCAGAACGCAACCCACATATATTCACGAAGAGCGGAGCTAAGCAACTGAGCTAAGGTTACAAAAACATATCGCTAATATATATGTTTGGTTGTGCTAACATCTACTTTAAAATAAAATAACTATCTCTAAACACTTTACTAATAACCTGGTACTGCCATCTGGTGAGAAATAAACATGATTCCGGGTATAAGAAACAGATAGTTTTAATCTTTTTAGCGCGTTACTCTTAAATACTCCAGCCCGGAAATATCACGGACACTAGAAATAGAGGGGGGGAATTTCACCCCGTGATTTTGACGGGAGCGAGTAGGAAAGGGTTAATTCTCTAGAAGAACTAGCATATCAAAATATATCTGAACTTTAAAGAATTTGATTAGGAGAACTACTGTTATATAGAAAGAGCTTTTAAAATGACAGTTCTCTCTTTGAATACAGCCCTTTCTGAAACTTTTCTTAAATGGAACTAGTTTTATTTTGGGAACTTTTATTTCTCTATAATCTTTATCTAAGGTAGTCGTATTAAAACTACTATTATTTGATTATAGTTACTGAAGTTACTTTTTTGAGATTTGAACTATATTATTTTTGCAGTTCATAAGAGCAAGACAAATTAAAATCACTCACAATGGTTTTGAAAATTGGGAGAAAAATTTCCAAGTCAAATACAGCTGTATCATACATTTTTTAACAATGTTTTAATTTTTTTAAAAAAAAATTCGTTACAAGTGTTGTATTAACATAGTACTTGTTAAAAAACCGATCACCAAAGTTATATAATTCTTACCAATTTTATGCTTTACGAAAACGAATTAAATCTTTTATAATTCATCATATAAGCCAGGGTCTCTCAAACTGTGGGGCGGGCCCCCTAGGGGGTGATAACTCTGCAAAGGGAGCACGAGCATATTAAAAAGTCGAAAACAAAAGATTATTTTAAAAAAAATATTAATTTACCTGAATTAACCAAACAAAATATATTCCGACACAATTAAAATAAAGTACATATTTACACTGATATAATATAGGTATAAATGTATCACAGTTATGCACAATGTACTTCATAATTAATTTAACAATAGTATGTTAAGAACAAGTTTAATAAATACCAGTGTCTCCGTGGGCTTGGCATATATAAAACTGCATAAAAAAAATTAACATTCATCATAATTTGTACAGTTTAACATTAATCCCTGAACAGCCGATTAAAAATTACGTGATTTGCTCCCCAATTCCATCGTTTTCCCCGTAGGCCCGCGTATGACCTGTCTTGGTGTGTGCGGGGGGGGGGGGAGAAAATGAATAAATAAGTATCTCCTCTGAAATAAGTAAGTCCTTTGCAAACACTGTCAAGGTCTTTTTAATGCGTTCCAAAGTCTTCGGAATAACTTTATGGGTAACAGTGCACAGTAAACATCACACTTCAGAAAGACGTATATATACGCTAATGGCACTTAAGAGGTTAAAGTCATATTGTATCCTTAGCATAAAGTATAGTATTATTGAATTCAATACATTGTTATTGTACGGAAGGGGGCGCGATGAAAATTCTGATTGAATATTGGGTCGCAAATATTGAAAGTTTGAGAAGCACTGATATAAGCATTTAAAATTGATATACAATTTAATTCCTTAACGAATTTGCTCGTATCTGACACGATTGAAATTTACCGGCAAATTTGCACATTCTCGTGTTTTACCTATGCGATGTTATATTTCGTGTTATTTTATTTCTGATGTCCGTCTCAGATTCGTTTTCAATTTCTCATTCATTTTCTATTATTTCTAGGGCAATTCGGAAACTAACCACCGTTTGAGCGTGTCGCTGGAAGTAGGGTTCAGAGCGACCTCAATCGAATGCACGAGCAATCTCTGATTCAATAAGCTTCCAGTCGACGAGTGAGAATGCCGTTGGGCCAAGAGTTTTCTAGTTATAACCTGACAAAATGTGTGCCACCATAGAAAATCCGGCGAAATGTGAAGTGCGAGGAGTGATAAGATTTCTTTGGTCCAAACAACTTTCAGCAGTGGATATCCATGATGAATTGTGTGCCGTATACGGCCAAACATTATAAGTGAAAGTGTAGTGCGTCAATGGATACACGTTTTCAAGGACGGAAGAACAAATATCCATGAGAAATCACGGAATGAAAGGCAGTCTGTAGTGAGTGCTGATTTAATCAAAAAAAAGTGTGGTACTTATGTACGCACGTAAGAAGTTATACTTCTTTGGCGTAACAAGATTTAAAACTTTCTAAAAATCTTAAGCAGGGCAATCTGGGCCAAGAACGAAAGGCGGTCACGAGCAGAGTTAAACGATACTAACTTTCAGTCAATCGGACCAGCCAAACCTGAGATAATCACGATTTAAATAAATTTAAACACCCCCGCAATTGAACAATAGGGCCAATAATATGGGGAGGGGGTCGAAGGCTGGAATGATCTGTCCCCTTCTGCATATTTCTTGACAAAGAATTTTCGTATTCGTTCCTACGGAAAGCAAAGCAAGGGTTCGCTGACGCGAAAGGAAAGCTTAGTGGTAGAGCATTCGACAGCAGATCGAGTGATCCCCGGTACAAACCCGGGAGTCTTTTTCTTCAGGAAAGTGAAAAGAAAATTTTTTGGGGGGATTTTGAAGGCTGGACTGATTTGTCCCATTCTGTATATTTCTAGACAAAACATTTTCGTATACATTCCTACGGAACACAAGGCAAAGGTTCGCTGACGCGGGTGTATAGCTCAGTGGTAGAGCATTCGGCTGCAGATCAAGAGGTCTCCGGTACAAACCCAGGTGTCCCCTTCTTCAGGGAAGGAAGAGAAATATTTTTCTGAGAATTTCGAAGCCGAGAATGATTTGTCCCGTTCTGTATATTTCTAGACAAAGGATTTTCGCATCCGAGACGGTGTGCGTCACATCCGTGAGGGTTTTGCATCACATCCGTGACGGGGTGCGCGCGCATTGAAAAAATTTACCCTCATCCTATTTCTCTAACGCCCCAAAAGAAGTATAACTTCAAAAATTGATGAAAAAATTCATTTGGTCCGTAATTTCCCAATCTCCTTACTTTCAGAACCTTTTCCAAATATTTCTCAGACAGTTTTGTAAGAGAACATTACGCTAACGGAAGCTCTACGCACGATGTGGTTACCGAAAATGTTCACAGAGATCCACAAAACCAGTCAATGGACTAAATTCATGATGGTCACATGATAACGGCAATCACGTGCTTCCCATAAATTAAAAATTGACGTACTAAGTTGTTCAATTTGTAAAGTTTAGATAACATTTAAAATTTGATGATTGGGTGAAGAATTCACGTACTATAAAATTCTTCAAACAGTTTTCAAAATTAAAAAAAAATACTTACATTATACGAATACTTTTAATTAAGTGCATTGTTATATCGTTGGCAAATATGTACTTTCTAAAAGAAAGTTCCTGCAAAAAGCAAAAGTTGGCAATAATGAGGCACATGAACTAATTGGCTGGAAACGCGGGATTATGTTTATGATATAATTATGACGTCGCATTAATTTATGAACTGATTGGCCGAAAACACGTGGCTCAGTTATCACGTAACTATGACATCACATGAATTTAGTCCATTGGGTGCTGCCTTAGAATTTCTTTCCCGATACCACATAATAAGGTTGTTTGACCACATATTATGTCCGAGAAAAACATCTGACGATGAAAATTATTTAGGTGAGGATTTTATCAAGACTGAGTCGGTAATGTGGCGGGACATCCTCAACCCGATGCCTTGGAGCTGGGCCCATTTGACAAATGCCTTAAAACGCCTCTGGATTTCACAAAAGCATGTGCTAAAACTTATGCCGTATCTGTACTTTTGAAAGCTTGTGTAAATTACTTCAGCATTTTCTTAAACGATTTATTATTTAACAGCATTGGCAACATGAAAACTATATTTAACCCATTTCTTAGCAAATTAAAGGAAAACAAATTTCACACAATTAAATCTAGTGGGAAAAAAGGGCAGCGATAATTATTTTCTTTAACCGAACTTCAGTTCATACCTAAATTAGACCAATAAATGAAAACTAACTTTTTAAATTATCCCCCTTTTAAAAATTTGAAATATTTCTGAACTTTTTTTAGTTTGGTGAAAAGGCCATACTTTATCCAATTAATAATACAAAATAAAATTTCCGTTACATTTCTTTTACAATTTCTTATATATCCTTGACAAAATAACAGTAGATATTGTTTAATGGCATTTTGTAGTCTTCAACATTTTCGTGATAAATTTATAGCAAAAATATTGATCAAGTGTCTACTATATCTAACGCATTCTTTACAAAACGATCAAAATACCGCCAAGGATTGACGGAAGAGGCTGAAAGTGGCAAAGGAAAACCGAAATGCTATAAATTATTCCAAGAGCTTAGCATCTGAATACGGCGTATTCTGAAAGCCCCAGATACTTAGGGTTTTGAGACGTAGGAAACGTCTCAATGCTCGTACAAAGAAGTTTTTATCTATCACAGAATGCACCTTAAATTGAAAATTTAGAGACTCGAAACTATTGTAAGCTAGGGGAGTTGTATAAGAATTTTAAATCAAGCATCTTGCGAAAAATACCTTTACATTTCGTATTTTCCCGTCTGTTTTGAATAAGAAGCCGCTTGGTATTTGTCACATTTTCTCTTTACGGAGAAATCTGGTGTATACAAATAACTTATCTTTTAGAATCGTTTTCTAAGGTTTATGTTAATAAAAGTGGAAAATTCTGAATTTAAGATGAATCTGGAGATGAGATAGAATTGATGCCTGGTAGATGTTTCTGATTTTGAATATTTACTTATCTCCTCTGTAAGGCGAAATGTAAAATGGGTTTATTTATTTTTGTAAAAATGTTTCTGACTGTTCAACTAAGAAAATTATTGAAGAAACGGGTAGGAAGCAATTTTAGAAGCATATGTGTATGTGTCTTTTGTGTGTGCGTTTGTGTTGTTAACTGCGCATTACTACGGGTAACATTTGAGAATGTAAAATCCGATTGGCAAGATATAAATCATAATATTTTGTTGTTTTCTAGTCATACTTGTCAGCAAGACTAGCAGTATATGATTAAAATTAAATCCATATTTACATATTGTCTATAATACAGAATATTCATTGCAAACCTATGGAAATATATCAATGGACACACATTTTTTGCTGATTATATTTAAATAATTTTTTATATTATTTTAATTTTTACTGATAAAGAAATTATATAAGTAAAATGTGCTGTTTTTGTAACTTACCCCATCTGATTCACAGCAACGCATTTCGCGGCAAGGGGTTATTTTTTACGCTTGGCGTTAGCCGTTTCTTTAAGCACCATGCATGCGACAATACGAACTGACTCGGTTCCACCTCAATTTTGAGAGAGAACATCTTGGTGATGGGCAGTCTCTTCCCTTTCACCAACCTCAGGAGAGGATTTTTAGCTCGACGGTTATTTAGAAAGCCCTCATGTCGTAAAGGATGCATACATTTACAAAAATCCATGCCTTCTCCGGGATTCGGATCCATGCCATACGGCCCAGCAGTTAGCGTGACTAACCTCTATACAGGATGGACAGCTTTAGTAAGATGTTAGATATTGCAAGATGTCTTAAAAAGTTTAATTCCATGAGATTTTTAGGATTTGAACTATTTTTTGAAATGTGAACTATCTTCAATTCAGCAATGGTGTTTCAGAATTCCATTAAATTACTATAAAATTTAATATCTATGAATTGTTTAATCAAAATTGAAATCAAAGAGTAAATATTTATTTGTTATAAAAGTTCATGTATTTGAAACACACTTAACTGTTCTTATATTTTCTTTTAATAATTCTTTTTTTAACTTTTTACTGATATTTGTAACCTAATCATTTATTGTATTTTTCAAATTTACTGAAACTTATTCATAGCAAATGTATTGCAACATTACATTTCATGAGCCTCAACAAAAATATTAGAGATATTATTTTTTTCTTTATTTTATCAAATTAAAATCGCCTTACATTTAAAGAATGATTTCCCTATATTTTTTAACACGTTTTGTTACTCACGATTTTTGAAACTGAATACTCATAAAATTTTAAATAATTTCCCAAATTTTCTGCGGACCTTAATTGGTTCGTGGACCACCGACTGGTGACCGCTATTTGTGAAATATATTTGCATTTAATACTGAACATCAAAAACAAATTATATTTTTCCCCCATCTCTTCTTTACTGAGAAAATCCTTTCTATTATTATTGAAAAAAGAACTTCAAAACTTATTTTGAATAAACATGGAAACAGAAATACACATATCAGAAAAAACTTTCATGTAGAATGAGAAATAGTTTCAAAAGAATACAAGTCAATATATTTGTTTTGCCTCCTTGAAATAATGTATCCAGAAGATTTGAAATATATATATAAAAAGAAAGTCTAGCACAATTTTAGGAGATTTTGCATTCACTGTGTATTTCAAAGGTCAGTACATATGTAACAAAACACATTCGTAAAATAAGTTTCTTATTTCGCGTTTTACGAGAGGACGCCGTTGCAGAATTGGTACTAAGTTTTTGCAGTTATTTCATTTATTTAAGAAGAATACAAATGGAACCACGATTTTGCAAAACTGTATAAGTGTTTTTTATTGCATTTTATCCTTATTTTTTTAATGCTTAATTTCATTTGAATTAGAATATGCATATACAGCAGTTTTAAGAATATTATTACCAATAATTTTTAAATACATTTTTTTTGGCAAAAAAGGACAAAAAGTCGGCAAACAGTCGAACCCTGATTTAACGAATCTCACGATTTAGCGAATTTTTCTTTTCCCCGATTAAAAATGATGGTAAGAACCCCTATTTAATGAGCAATAAAACTCGAATTAATGAATTATTCCAATAATCAATTTATTATTATTTTTTTTCAGATTAGAAAAAATTGGATTTCTTTTCAAATGACATCTTTTTACCCGGAACAAAAAACCTTTTCTTGCAAGTAGCAAATTTCGACAGCGAAGGCTGCACCTCGTAGTTAGACTTTATAGATGTTGATGAGTCATGAGTGTAAACTTCCGCGTGAGTTTTAAATAGAACAGGAGATTCCTTTATCCCATCCCACTTCACAACGCAGGAGATATTTTACCAATCGTTGTCTTTCTTGAGAGAAGTGAGGTTTATTATCTGTACGATTTAGGAGAAAATTTTGTTTCTGAAAATTTGTGAAGCATGGCAGATTGTTAGGAACGAATGCGTAGTCATCAGAAATTAACGATGAAACTCCTATCAAACTGTTGCATTATCTAATTATTAACATTATTTGGAAACAGTGAAAACATGCCTCTCTCATGCAGCAGTATGTAAGAAACGCAGTGATTCGCAGATGAACGAATAAAATGTTCAGTCCTGATGAATTCGTTGAATCAGGGTCCGACTGTATTTCTGAAACATTTTCCTTTTACGAAAATACTACTATAATAATTATAATTTGTCTCCATGTAGCTTTAAAAGGGTCTAAGATTTTTGCGCACAGAGAACCTTAACTAGGATTTTTAAAATGTATAATTTAAGAGGGGGTTTATTCGTATTTTAATACAACAGAATAGATAAATTTTAACGCAAAGCAAAGGTTATTATTTCTAATTATAATTGAAAAAATATCATTGTTTTTATCAAAACTCCTATTTTTAACTGTGTAAAGAAATATTAGCTATACAGAGGGTCCCAAATTCATGGTACAAGCTTTCACAGTAGTTACAAGACATTGTAAGTAGAATTTATTGTATAGAAAAGTACAGGCGCAAGTGACGCGGTGAGGCACAAACACAAAAAATAAGAGACGAAGGGAAATACAAAGTGTTTATTGAAATAGCTGAGGACAAGTGTAATGTTTTCAATGACTGTTCAGCACATGAGCAACAAAGTCCAGTTGCAGTGCACATTGTTGTACCACCCACTGGCAGTCAGAGAAGATATTCTGCCAGAGTCAAAGCTTGTACTCGCTGAAAATGCAAGAAGTGGAATCAATTTTCATTTCATATAACACTCTACAAAAGGTCTTATGACTCAGACTTAAGTGATGAGCAACAGTTCTTGTACTTGACTCGTGTCTTGGACTTTAACGTTCAAGATGCTTTCTTCTAGGCTTGAACTCCCTGCGCACAGCTCTTCGTGGACCAGCATCATGTCTGGTAAGGAGGTACGAACGTGTTTCATGAAGTTTACAATATAACTGCTGAAAAATTCAGTGATCCGGCATTCGTCGATCAGAAAACTGCACGTGATACATTTGTAGAGCAGCTCTGTCGTTACCATTTGCACGGCCGTACATTTTCGACCTAAAGTCTCCCATCGTAGACATCAGCACAATTGCGAATTGCGCTTTCTCCTACTAAGTTGCATTATGTTCAGTGGTGGATAGACATCTGCTGCCTCCAACCGGCAATTTAACTATAACCGATAACTCTATTTCACTTTCTTTCAATTCCCCTATTTGCATTTCACTGTGTCACCTGCGCACATACATTCCTGTACAATAAATGATTGCTACAACACACACAACGATCTGTATCTACCCTTAAAGTTTGTTCCATGAATTTGGGACCCACTCTATATATAGGCAAACTATTATTATTATAGGTGTGTTTTTCATGGAAAAATGTTTTGGAATTATGTCATTCTTTCTTAGTTTTTTACTAAAAAAATGGATTTTTCATATTTTTATTGTTGTAAGAATATTCTAAAGCCAATTTTATATGCTTATCTTAATTCAGGTGACACTGTTTATAAAAAAAAATATATTCATTTATATTTTCAGAACGTAGTCATCTTCTTAAACATTCAAAATTTGAGTGAATGAGTGAGTGTTTATTAATGTTGCACTTGTGGCGTTGGAGCTCTTAATTTTAAAACAAAGTCAACACTTTAACTAGCAACCCCTCACCAAAGTTTCATATCTTGCCAATGAGCTCATAATTTGAGTTATATTTGTATGAAGCACTGAATATAATATATGTATATTGAGACACATATAATATGTATTAAGAAGACTTGGTACCCTTTGAATTACTTTCTTTCTTTAAGTATTTAAAAATTATATTTTAACATTTTATATAAGGTTTCTATTAAAGAAAATGATACGAGATGAAATTTTACACATATTATTCACACAATTTTAAAATTTTTAATTATTTGAAGAAAAATTGGAAAATTTTAAAATCTTAAACCTTTTGTAATCATTAATTTTTTGGCCTGAATTTTTTTGAAATATTCGTATGGATGTTATAAAGAAGTTTAGGGATCGATTTTACAATAACTTAATTCGTTTTTGAGAGAAAAAAAATAAAATGTTGATATGCATGCTAAAAATCAACGAAAAAGTCAATATCTCTTACATTTAATTTTTTTTTTTAAAGTATTCAATTTACAGCAAAATGGATCCCTAATTTGTTACATACTTTATATGCAATACACAGGGAAAAAAGGGAAGTGATTGGTAAATAGTTGTGGAAGGAGTCGCGTTTTGAATGCACTAATGTTTCGAAAAACACAAACTGAGAAAAACCAATTTAAAGTTTATAATTTTGTAAAGAAAAATTATAATAAGCTTAAATAAACTTAAAGTACCACTTAAAGATATAAGTTATATATTTTTCTTTAAAATAATTGCATATTTTCGTATTTTTTTAACCCATACATTTTTATAAATGATCAATTTTAAGAAGGTATTAATTGCACAAGAAAATTCAAGAAAAATGTTAAAAAAAGAATATTTTTTCTGTCAAGACAGAAAGTTTAGATTTTTCTTCACATAATATTGAAGCATTACGTTTGTTTGAAAAACATATCAGGAATGAGAACTGCAATTATGAAATTATTAATATAAAATGCCTTAATTCAAAAATTTTACATGCTCACATTTTACAAAGAAAAAAAATTACACTATTGTATTTCCTCGGAAATATTCTGCTTTATATATTACACATTCTTTTTTTTAGTTATTATTTCTCTTTATAAAATAGATTTTTTTTTTATCATAACGCTTTTTTTAGCTTTTTTTTTAAAAAGGGGCTTGACCGAACTGTCTAATTTGTTTTCAAATGAAGTTTTCTTCAACTTCTAACTTTCCTACTTGCACAAATGATCTATCAATCGAAAGATATTAATGCAAAGAATAAGATTAAATAAAAAAATTTTAAAAAATGATAGGTACCAAGGGGGTACCAAGTCCTCTTAATGAAAAATTTTATATAGTACACATAATGTAATATTTTAAGTAAAAGTGATGATTTTGTTCACACTGATTTGTATGTTACTTTTTGTAGATATCAGTATTGTTACTGAGATCAAAAATTTTATGATTTCACAAAAGTGATCCGTTGTACGCTAATTTTTATTCAATCTTTATGTCTTTTTGTACTTCTAGTATTGAAACAAGATATATGTATGAAACTCTTATAACACAATTAAAGAATATTTATTCCAACATTTGGAAAATATTTATTTTTGTGGATTTTTTAAATAAATTGTATTGAATTTAATTCACTTCATAAACTATGTTGTACCAAATCCAACTACCAAAGGTCATTGAATTCTTTTCTCTTTTAGTCATACTTTACTATTACTACGGACTCTAAATTTTGAAAATGATTTGTCTGTTCAAATCCCATATACATATTTTACCAAAAAAAAAAAAAAAAAAATATTAATTTTGCACTCTCCGTCATTTAGATCAATCCAGTTTAAGCTTTCAAAACCCTAGACATAGTATTTCACCTACCTTAAAATATGTTTAATTCAACGGGCTAGTTCACAAAAGATAATCAAAGCAATTTCCAAGTTATAATCAGATTATTATAATACCGCAATACACGTCAGTGATACCACATAACTCCTAGAGAATATTATATATGCATTAGCAATCCTTTCATTGATGTTTAGATACTCTAAAGCATAAATGAGCTCTTGAATTAAATTTAGACAGTCATTTAAGCGATTCTCTTACCTGGCGGGGTCAGCTGGGACAGATGCGATGTCACGATGCGATTGAGACTCAATTGAACCTGTAACTCACTCCAATTGTATGCAATGATTGCATAAATGCATAAAGCATGACCAGTTGCTCCCGAATGGGGAGGGATGGTACTAGCATTAATGTATACGTAGGATAAGATAATTATAGAGAGCAGTTTGGAGTGAAGGGTAGTATCAGAACGTTATTGGTATTGTAAACTTAATATAAAAAATGGAGAAACTATCTAAGTTTTCTACAATCTTAAGTTCTTAAGCTTCAATATTCCAATTCGTAAAATTGCATAGTTAATAAATCCCAAGGCAAATTGCAAATACGAGCAAAATATTTATTAAATATCTTATGTATACAATAGTGGATGTGATTCCATTTTTTTCAAAACCAATAAGAACCAAGGTCACGGACTCATGGCTGGCATGTCATGAGTTCGAGATTGGTACCACTGAAGAAGTGGTGTAGATGGGATCATGCATTTTAATTTACCGACGTTCAAATTCCTCCCGCTGCCGGGGTTTGGAAATCGGAGGGTAAGTGCCAGAATAGGAGTCGTCCTCCTCACTTGAGAAGGGCTCAAAATTATGTGGTTTGTCAACTTTAGCCCTCGTGTTTCTTTAAGTGCAACGTTAATCAACACTCTCTCACGCCATTCGGTGCATCTCGCAATTTTGCACCAGAATAAAGTGACGAAGACGACACCTGAACTGGACTAAACTTTCACCCTCCGCTAGCATGAGGTTTCTGAACCTCGACAGATATACTAAGCATTATGCCTCTGTATGGAAGTTTTTAGTGGTATTATGAATACAATAATGGGGTAACCAACACGACTTTTTGACTATGATCACTCGTTACGACATGGTGGTGGTACTAGCCTAGTGGTTATGGTCATATACTTGTGACCGACGTACCACAGATTGCAGCCCTGATTTCACTGAAAACCTGCCATGTAGGGGTCTAATTTAGGTTAAATGTGTCGGGAATTAGTCTTTATGTAGATGTGTTGTAGAAGTTTGGAGAGAGAACCAGTTCAGGTGTCTTTCTTGTCTTTAGACCATGGTTCAAAATAATGAGGTCTTTCCGCAAAAGTCAAAGTCAGGCTTTAGAGTGCACCGTTAATAAACAGTCATTCAGCGCATATTCTTCATGATGGTCCTCATTTCGGATGGCGAGGGAAAAGGAGCTGAATTTTATTGATTTCATTTTCGTCTTCGAAATTTGCCTCAGTGGTATTTTTTGACTTTTTAACACAAACTGCAAAATATCTTTCTTTTTTTTTTTTTTATAATCGGATCTAGGTACACATCATCATCAACTGCAAAGAATTCTTCCGATGATACAGTAGGATAGTTCAATAATACAGAAACTTTTTCAAACATTTCATTAAGTGGTTGGTGTTTTCAGTATTTTGTTCATTTCTCCCAGGGTAATCTTTTCACAAAGGATTTTCGTTTCGTGTTAAGAGAAAAAAATGTATGGAAATATTTAGTAGTTTGTCAGGACTGTTGTATTTTGTGTTAACCAATATTTTGTCTTAAGCAAAAAAGGAGAAACAAAAATTCAACAGTGACATTCTTAAATAATTAATCCGGAGAGAAGACCTTCTTTCTTTTGGGGTTTTTGAAGATAACATTTTGAGAGATTTAAGTGACAAGATCCTTCAGAAACGGATTCCACTTCGTGTGGCCGCGGTAGCCTAGTGGTCTAGGCAGCGAACTCGCAGCATGCCATGAGTTCGAGCCTAGTGCCGCTGAAGACCCACCGTGTAGGGGAGCGATGCGTGTTAAATCTGTCGAGACATCAAACTCCACCTTTTGGTGTGATGTGGAAGCAGAGAAGGATGCCAGCTGAGGTGTCGTGGCTTAAAATTACAAGGTCCATCACCTAAGCCCTCGTATAGCTGAACAGTGCGACGTTAATATATTCACTAACTCACTCCACTCGTTTCGTTGAAGCAGATTGGTAAAAGCTCGGAAAGAGTTCTCGGCTTTATTATCATTACTGAGTTAATGGTTAACCCATCCAGCCAGTTTCCATAACTTTCCAAGTTTTTAAGACGACGAACGATGGTTGAATGGTCCACATTAAATTTGGCGGCCAGCATTCGACTTGTCAAGCTTTCGTCCTCCTCTACGATTGCCAAAAGTGCCTGGTCTTCAAAATTTGATGCTCGACCTCTTCCAGGTTTATCTTCCTAGATAATGTCGCTATACCTGAAACGGATAAATCATTCCCTTCATCGACTATCGCTGATTGTACCCTCACCGAAAAGTTCTTTGAGATTGCGAAATGTGACTGCGCTCCTTTCCATCCTTTCTCAAAGTGATACAACTTCATTTGACGAATATGAGTACGATTATCGACATGCAGTTTCTTAGGATAAAAATAGAAGGACATTTTCCTTCATAAATTTATAAAATATTATACATTTTTATTTAAGTATAGCACGTCAAAGAAATCTCTGAACATTATGTACCAGCGCAATAATATCAAAATGAACTTACACAAGTATGCACCTCGTATAATTCTCTCTATCTCTATTATACAAAATCATATTTATTTTATTCAATCAAATGAAAATCCTTAATTTAATTAGCATTATTTTAACAGTATAAATAAAGGAAAACGAATGATTCGAATGTTCTCGCTTAAAATTCAAGAAAAATCAGACTTAAATGGTATAAGCTAGACAGAAATTTCAATTAGATTAAAATGAAAACTTCTTAAAGTCAATTGAAATACGACAAATATATTTATTAATTAGACAGCTTTTGTATTTATTCAAAGTTGCTTAGGTGGGAATGTTCAAAATTAAAGTTATTCTACTAATGAAAATTCTAAAAAAAAAATGCCACATTGTTTTATTCGTTGGGACAATGTTTAAACGTAGCTCAGTACCAAAGTTATTTTTTTATTCCAAATAAATAAATCCGTGCATATCAAAACGAAAAAATGAGCAGTTAACATTGCAATATATTCATTCATTTCGAATGAGAAGAATTAGAATAAGCTTGTTAAAAAGGCCTTTTCATGAAATGTTGTTTTAAAAATTTGTCGTCACTTTTCATTAATTTTGCATTATTAAGATTTGTTTTAAATTCATTGTCTTTTGTCAACAAGTGAACCCTTGTTTTTTTTTTGGGGGGGGGGGCGGGAAGAGGTAGGATTATTTCAATTTACCTTCAGCTTTGTTGGAGATAATGTATAAAATTTTGCCCTTTGACATTCAAAAGTAAGTATTTATTAATTTGTTTTCGTAGAATGTATTTGCAACATTCTTATTATAAAGTGAAAGAAAGTGCAAAGCAGATACTGTATTGTGATATTTCAATAATATTGAGAATCAGAATATAAATAAATAAATTGAATTTCACTGCATTCTTCATAACTGTTTACTTATGAATATAATACTCAAAAGAACACAAGGGAAAAATTATAACACAATATCAGGTCGATGCGTATGAAATGTCAAATTTTTTAAACGAACATATAAAACTGCATATCTTTTTTCGGAAGCTATTTATTTAATTAAAATATGTTTCATTTGCTTCAATACATCTTTCCAAAAGATATTTTAATTCAAAGAAGCTTCTTCTACAGAAATTATGTGATCTTCAGAATCAATAAACTCAGATATAGAATATTTTAGACATTTTCATTTTCATATTATTTTGACCTTAAAAATGGTTCAAAATGTTTTAAAAAATGAAATTCGATTAGTAAAATATCCAATGAATAAGCTGGGTGCTGAAAGATTTTATATTTCTCTGTAAATAAATAAAAAAAAATGTGATGATGTAATGAATTTATTACGTTCTATCGCAACAATGTCAAGGTTCAAGATTACTTGCGAAGTTGGCAACCCCAATTTCGCATGAGTCGTATGTGCTGAATTGTTAACTATGTGCTTCATTTCTTATAATGTCGCCAATGCGGTTACGATAGTACATTATAGCAAGCTCTGGCAGAAAAATACTGAGGAATTGCTTGGACTGTAATCGCTGTATGAGAAGAAAATCGCTATTTTATGCGAAGACTTATTAACCATCTACGGAGCTAAATACTCAGCTTTCCAGGAAGATTCAAGAGCTGTATGTTTATTAAAATCTGAGGATTTTATTAATGAAGTGTTGGACGATGCAGCTTTAGTGATGAATTTATTTGAAGACGAGCGCCAGAACAAATTTAGCGATAAAAGGAACAGATAAATAGAATTACATAATGTAATGAGTGTGAACAGTTGTATGATTTGTACAATGGTCTTGGTCTCCCGTTGATGAGCAGGGGGGTACCCTCCCCCCTGTTTGAATTCGTTTAACTATGCAGTAGTTTTGTATGATGTAGCAGATAATTTTGGTCGTGGTGAAGTTTTGGACCATGCCGATTAAACAGTCATAGGTGTACAAATTTCAATTTCTTGTGCATTTCATCAATATGCTGGCAGCATAATAAATAAATACAAGTGTATCCATTACCACGAATGCTTTCAGAACATTATTTTTACAGATGTTTTGGGCCTTCGACGGGGTCCATTTGTTAAGAAAATTCACCAGAGCGAATTTTCTTAAACTAATGCTGCCCTTCTCGTTGGTTAATAGTATCCCCCCCCCAAATACTTGGTTTATATTTCGTGCAACATAATTATATTTTTTACAACATTATTACCAAATCTATACTCATATAAAAAGTTCATGAATAACGCTTTAAGGCTTTTTTTCGCCATATGTACGAGAGCGTGAATTTGACGTGGAACACATTTTCAAACAGAAAATTTTCTCAATTTTTATAAAAAATTGTGATATTGTAACTCATGCATTTGTTTATAATATAGTGTTTTTAAAATTTCAAAATATATAATAAATAAGTTTTTCCTTTTAACATGGGAAGGGATAATTCATGTAGCATTATGGTATTGGAAAAAAAAGGCAAAACACGTTTTATAAAAGAAAAAATGCGTCAACTCGGATAAAAATGAGTAGTATGATAAAATAAGTGATTCTCTACAGGGTAGTGTTGCCAGAATATAATATTAATGTTTGAGTACTTGTATAATTGAAAAATATTCCGAATTCGGCACCTATTCTTTAACATTAGCCGAAGATAGCCTTAATTCATATCCTAAGAAATTCAAAACAAACAACGAAAGGGAACACTTTTGAAATACCTTTGTTGAAATATGGCTCTGAAAATGGACAATACGACTATAAACGAGACTATGCCAGAAGCAAAAGCATAGCGAAAATAGTGACAAACGTTTACATGCAAAAAAAAAAAAAAAAATCTGACAATTCATATGCATTAAACCAATAATATTTGTTAACTTGTGAGTGTTCATTTTCAAATCCTGAACATCAACGGTTCTTAAACTGTAGACCGTGGACCCTATGGTGTCCGTAGAACCTTTCTAGGGGGTCCTCGGAGGTCTCTCATCTAATGTTAAAATTTTCATCTTTTACAGACTCTAAAAGACGTAGTGAAAAAATTGCAAGATGTGTATTACGAGACTAGATTGCCCCAAATAAAAATATTTACCAGAATATATACTTTGCTCAAGAATATCAATTCAGTTTTTTACTGTTTGTATCTACATAGTCATTACTGAAATGTAATTTTTAAAAAAAAATGTATAGTAGAAACACATGTGGAAAGATTAAGAACTGAATTCACATACAGTGCCAATATGAAAAAAAATTGCATCCATTTTGATTTCCAAATGGAATTGCACCTTACGTATTTATTTATTTAAAATTAGTATTTTTTTAATATTTTTATATACGTAGTATGATTCAAAGAGGTGGTGTGGTAGACAAGGTGTGGAATATCTTACCCTGAATAGCTTACGGCATCAAAGCACATCTACTGTCAAAATAGTTCTTAATTTTTTATCAAAAAAAATGGTATTCAAATCACTTACATTTTATTAATATTCTTAAACATTTTTGTATGTCTATTATAATTCAGGCGCGACACTGAATATTAAAGGAAAATATTCATTTATACGCTTTTTTAAAATAACATCTAGGATCGTAGTGGGATATTTTAAACATCAGATTTCTCTTCTAACAGAAATCAATAAATTTCACTCCCCCCGAGGGGGGGCGGGCGAAAATGAACATAACCAACAAATGTAAAATTAAAATTAAAACCTCACTTGAGCTGTCAAGATTGGTGCTCGTAGTTCTGGAAAAGGGATAAGGACAACACTTCAGCCAAGTACGAACCTATTTTAATTCTGGTCCACTCCATTGGAGGGTATTGATGTTACTGAAGCTACCTTTAAGCGAGATTTGGCACTCAGTTTTCAATAAGCCATTGTATAAATAGGATGTATGATTATAGTACAATCATGAGATTTGGATATTTAGGAGTTATAGATAACAAGTAATATAATTTTTTTAATGTCGATTCCTACTTCATAAGGAAAACGTAATGGTATCATCTGTTGCAGATAGTTGTAACTTTGTCAGAAATAATGCATACTAAATTTAAAATTTTAAAATAAAATTTAATTAATGAATTAAAATTTGAAAAAAAAAACTGTATGGACGTCAAGTGTCTTCCATTACAAGTTTAAAAAATGTATTTGAACTCGAATGGATAGATAGAAAGTATTTCACGAATGATTGAACATTTGAACAAGATTATATATATATATATATATATATATACAGTGAGAGAGTGAACTAAAAGTAGGAATTGAAATAAAAGAGATGAGTTATGTATAATAATGCATGGAGAGTTGGATAATCTGGAGTAACTGAAAATAATGTATAGAAGATATCTGAAAGATATATCAAGAAGCATGGATAGAGTAATATATAGAGGATATTTGGATATTACTAGAAGTTGTGCATAGAGAGTAATATAAGAAGTAGTACTTCAGGTTTTATATCTCTTTCCTTAATGCAATCCCACTCCATAAGAAGTCATTGAAGCTACTTATGTTTTTTAGCAAACATTTTAACTTTGATTTCAACAAGCCATTTTATAATAGGGTATATGATAATATTGGTAGCGTATCGCGCTTCCACGCCACAGGTCCGGGGTTCAAATCCTGGGCAGATCAAGGTCGACTCAACCTTACATCCCTTCATCGGGTCGATAAATGAGTACCAAGCTTGCTTGTTAACTTGACACCTGGGATTTTCTGTCAGACTGAACACTTGACCGAAAAATCTGTACATGCATCCCGGCGCCTAAGGTCACCTAAATTAAGATAGGCACATTAGGCATTGGCCCTCATGGGCTGTTGCCCCACTGAGCTCAGTTCAGTATATGATAATAGTGTAATCAGCAGATTTGGATAACTTCGAATTAAGGAAAATAAAACACAGATAATGTTTGGATATTAAAGTTTTATAGATAATAATGCATAATGGATATTTTTGAATAATCTGGTGCTGTGGATAGAATATATTTGGATATAATATTAGAAGCAGCCTTAAATAATCAGGATATATGGATATCAGTATAATTTGGAGATATGAATAATAAAATAAAAAAACACTTATTGTGAAAAAAAATTTAAAAAATCCAAAAGTTATTCAATTGCTTAGTGAAAATAAGTTTTACGACTGATGGCATTTAATAGCTCTAAGCAAATATGTATAAGATTTAGAGCTGTATTCTTTCTAACAATATTGAAATAAAAATTATTCCTCCCATCAATTACATAAACAGCCATGAAACACATAATTTTCGAAGTGAATATATTACATAGCATTCTCTAAATTCTCTTATATTCATAATTCTACAAATTGAAATTTTGTGAAATCGCATTTTGTACGACATATTTTAAATTTATTGATACAACTTTTGTAATTTTATTTGACATAAAAATGATAAAGATAATTCCCCAACATCTCAGCCTCACTTCCGTTTTGATAATACAGGCGCCTGGTTGACGTGCATGCATCTCTACATAAAAATGGACGTTTGTAGTATACATGGCCTCGCTTCACTCCATCAATGTTCACCCGATCTCTATGAAAACTGGCATAAATATGTATTATTTTGTGGAGAAGGTTTTTGTTCTCCTCTTTGTTGAACCCTCCCACCAGGTGTCTCTACAGAATATCAACTTGTGGACCTTTTAATCAATCGCCAAGTTGACAATATAGTGGACCAAAATGATGCCAACTTGGATCTATCGCCAACGTTTCGCTCTGTTTTCATTGAATCGCCATTATAATGTAAGGAATGGCATTGCTTGTGAATATTACAATTTTAAAATAAAATTTATACAACAGAATATAATATTAATATACTACACATCGCGAAATATAAATTATTTACAATATTTTAAGCGTTCATTACTCAAAATTTGTAACAATGTGTTACTTTCGCTCAGCAGAATTCAGCTTCGGATGGTATTTTCAAAAATCGCGCCACAAGAATTACGGAGAGAAATAAAAAAATATATCCTTTTTATCAGCTATTAGATCTCCAAACATAACATTTTTCAAATATGGTTTATTTTTGTTCAGATGAGATATGAAAAAGCTTTTTTTTTTTGGTTGATTGGCAATTCACGTAAAATTATGTCAATGAAAAGTTCTGTATCCTTCAATCTGTAATGTTGAATTTTTCAATTCACCTGTGAGAAGAACGGTTATACCAGCTAATCAAATATAAATATAAGCGAATTCACGACAATACTTTAACTATCGCATTCGATTTTTTAGAATATTTCTTCAAATTCTCTACAAATCATCCACTCTTCTTCGAATTCGATAAATATGGATCATAATTCCGTTCCAAGCGTAAGATAAAATTGAAGAGCATACACAAGAATATGCATTGCAAACATTTTCATAGAACTATTTCATATACGTGAAGTATACATACAGAATAGTAAAATGACACGGTGATACTTTCAAGACAATTTATTTGATTAAGGTTCCTTAAAAGTTTTACACCAACGTTGAAATAAAATATGTAAGATTCTTCTAGAAACGCTGTACTGCATTTCAGTTGTCGTATCACATGACATAATGCCCCGCGAGGAGAGTAAAGTACAGTTGTATATTTTTAAAAAGACGGATGTATACTTAAATAAAAGAAGATACATCATGTTCTTATTCCTTATGGGTGAGTTTATTTATTGTATAAAACAATAAATGTTTTTTTATAGCGAAAAAGGCTTTATGGAATGGATTTGATGTTAGAGAAAGCAATTGTAAAAATACAGAAAATACTAAAAAATCAACTTTACTATATCTATAACTATACTGAGAAAACACAATTTAAATATTAAATTTGAGTACGTTCTTTTGGAATGGTAGACGAGAAAGTGAATGTTTTTGAAGAACATTGCTTGGTATTTTTAAAAATCATTGGAAATAATAATAATAATAATAATAATAATAATATATATATATTTTATATATATATAGTAATATAAAATAAAAGTGAAGAAGTACTAGGACCTACAATGCTAAAGTAGGAAGAAATTGGAATTCACCAAACACAACAAATGAATATAAAAAAAAATCTTTGGACTAAACTGGAGACCTATATATATATATATTACACATTAAATGCATAGGTTACACATTCCAAAAAATTGTAGAAATATCTATGCATATTTCACATCTCATTTATTTTTCTTCTTTCAAATAATACATTTTTATTTCTTATAATAATATATTCATTCTGTAATCTGAGAGTAGTTAAACGAATCTTCTTCTTGCTAGCAGTCACATGGGTTTATATGCTACTTTACTCCTTACCTCCTTGGTACTTCCTCCTCCCTCCTATTACTAATTTTAAATTTTATGTGTGTTTTAATTTTCTTCACGTTGGTTATTTTCACTTTTTCTTGAAAGCGGTATTTCTTAAATAATAGTAATAAACAATAGTAATAGTAGGAAATTTGTTTTAATGACAGTTTCATGATAACCTAAATTAAATCACAAATTTTCTTGCTAAAATGGTTCAGTATACGTTCACATATAAATTTAATAATACCTTATCTAGCTTACTAATGTTAATTTGTTCCTCAATAGCACCATATTAAATTGCAATGATTGAAACCTTTTTTTTTTCTATATGGTAATAAGAAATTCGTTTCAATCAAGTTTTATTCGAAGCAAGATTTTTTCATTAATTATGTCCCGTAACCCTCCTATGAATCAGTTTTTGAAAACCCCTTCCTCGGCGGATCTTAACTCAACTAAAGTAACATGCCTGGCAAAGTCAAATCTAAAGTATCGGAGATCTCGTAATAAGTGAGCGAGTTGATCTCTCTATTTATCTATATATAAGTATCATTTTTAATCACAAAAATGCAATTTTATCTTGATGTGCTTTCATTCTTTACATCAATAAATTTAATTTAACTGGTATTTTATTCAGATACTTTGATTTTCTCCTAATTTTATTTTTAATAATTTCATATTATCTTTCTATGAGTCGTTAACAAATTATAAATAATAAAAAAAAAGGAACTGCTGTGATTTTTGAAGCCTGATACATTTTAATGGAACTTTAAGGCTATTTAAACTAGTGCTTAAGGGGACGATGGAACATTAAAACTAATTTATTAAATTGTTATCTTAATTAGCTGTAAATGGAATCAATATAGTAAATAAAGGCTTCTCAAACTTTCAAAGTTTGTGACCCAATATTCAATCATAATTTGCTTCGTGCCCCCTTCATGCAAACGATGTATTACATTCATTAATACTATACTTTGACACTAAACCCACAATACGGCTTTAACCTTGTAAGTTCTCCCCGACGTATATAAATGTCTCGCTAAGCCAGTGTGTTAATTGCCCCATACGTATATGTACGTCTTTCCGAAGCACTATCTTTCCTGTGAACTAGTATCCATAAAATTATTCCGAAGGCTTTGGAAAGCAATAAAATGTCCTTGACAATATTTGCGAAGGATTTACTTATTTCAGAGGACTTGATTAGTTTTTATTCCTTTTCTACCCCTCCCCCCCACTTTAATACACCACATACGCTTGCCTACGAGCTAAACAGTGGCGTTGGGGAACGAATCACGTAATTTTTAATCGGCATTTAAGGGACTATAATTATAAACCGTATAAATTATTAAGATGAATGTTAATGTTGGCATATAATTTTATGTTCATGACAAATTCATGGGGTTACTGGTAATTATTAAACTTGTCATTAACTTAGTATTGTTAAATTAATTATAAAATAAATTGTGCAGTACTGATACATTTATATGTGTATTTCATTTTTTATTATGTCAGAATGTATTTGTTTGTTTACTTTCAGTAAGTTAATAATTTTTTTAAATAATCTTTTGTTTTTGACTTTTAAATATGTTCGCGCCCCCCTCGTAGGGTTATCACGCCCCCTAGGGGACACGCCCCACAGTTTGAGAAACATTGTAGTGAATGATTATTATATTTCATAATTTAAATATATATTTTTTTAAAAAAAACTATTATAAACTGATTTTTTTACAAGATTAAATTTTTAAAATTGTTTTTAAAAATGTTACTTGTGCATTAGTTTTTAAGATACATACATAATTTTTGTTTTATACATAGGTGAACTACAACAAATATATCTGTGCATGGATCTTAAATTCAGAATAAAATTTGATGAAAAAAAAGATAAATTTTCTATATTAGATGAAATATTTAATCGATTATTACATATTCAAGGTTATTCAAAGAAACTCAAAATATGATCCTTTAAATTCCTTAGAAAACTAATGCACAGATTTGTGAATTATTTAATCATTCATAACTTGTAAAAATTTCGAAGAGGTATGACATAATTTGAAACGCAAGGAGCGTTTTACTTAACAATGAAAAGGGAAAATTTACAAACTAAGAAAAGTGCATTTTAAACATTCATTTGAGTAAAATAAAAAAATATTAATTCAGTAATTATAAATTAAAATAACGAAATCCTTTGACAGAATTGTTCTATGAATTATAAGGAATATTTTTAGTATAAAAAATCAAATCGCAATTTTGATCAACATTTGACATTTTGAAGGTCCACCATCCCTTTAAGAAAAAAACATAAATTATGCTCAAAATTTCCAATAAGAAAGAGCTTTTGAATTTATATTCCTAATTAAATAACGTATACAAAAAACTATTATTATTTTATATTTAGTATAAGTTATATCTATACTTGAAAAATTACTTTATTTGCTTTTCTGTATAAAATTATGTTCCCTATTTTTTACACATATATATTAATACTGAATAAACTTTCAATATTATATTTTAAAGTAGATGTTTACTTATTTGTATTAAATCTTTTAATACTTATGAACACTTAATTTGCTTAACAAGTATCTGTATTGTAAATATTTAAGTACATTTAGTTGGGGAGAAGACCATATTTTATTTACGAAAAATATTCTTCCTTTCAGCCTTAATCATTAGAAGCATTAGGTAATGACATACTTTAAATTAAAATGCATCCTAAATTATTCAGATCTGTGAATTAAAAATATTCATCCAATAGTTATTTTTATGGAAACATTTCATTTACCTTATTTACAATCCAACACCCATAAGAAAATAAGCCTTAGAAAAACCTTTGTCCAACTAATACGATTTAATCATGACAAGCAATATTGAAATCTCCTTACATAATTCATTCCACTCTAAGACGATGCACTTTAATTTTCTAGACACGCACCATCGTAATTGATCGGTGGACAGGATTACCAGCCAAACGATTCCTCATAAGTTGCCACCTTCGGATTAATATTTAATGTAAATATTTTGAGACTTGGCTGCGGGGCAAATTTATGTCCGGTTCTGCAGTTAATTGTCAAGGAACGATTGTTCTGATAAGCCGCTAAAGCCGAAAGATTCTTCGATATAGCTTTAAGGTTCCCTCTTAGTATTTTAAATTTTCATCGGGTTCAATTTGCGCAGGTGGTTATTAAAAGGGGAAAGTTTCCAACTAATGATTTGCGCCATTTGGCTGATTGGTGTAGAGATGGCTCTACTTATTTGTACCGACATTTGTTGTGTGTTTAGTTAGGAAAGATACCTCGTTTCATTTTCATTACAGAGATGACAATCACAATTCATTTAATATTCTCAAGCTGCCATTTTGTCTCTAATAAATTCTAGACATAATGAAAACACACTAGTTCATTCCCATAGAATGAATTTAATTAAACTTGTGAAGTCTAAAGAAAGCATTGCCGTCCAGTGGATTCCCAGCCATTGTAACATTTCAGGAAATGAGAAAGTAGATAGGCTTGCTAAAGCGGGATCTCTCCTGTCCCAACCTAACTCTCCTTTGACTCTGCGTAACATCAAAAGAAGCATTTACAGTTAAATGCAAATTAATAGGTCCTCCATGTATGGTAATGCAGCTTCAGGTAAAAGGTGGAAACTTCTTGCTTTGTGACGGGCTCACGCGTTTTTTCATTAATATGTCCTTTTGGGTTCTTTGGGGCCAGAATGAATGGCAACTCTTTTCCAACCAACCCAGGAAGTAAAACGTGAAGAAAAGTTGCAATTTAGGAAATTTTTATATAACAGAAGTTTAGAGTAAGCTGGGTGGCATTTGGGGAATGTTATGTTAGTTCGTGTGGCAAGTGTGAAGAGTATTTCGAGAAGTTAGGGGACAATCAAGAGAGGTTACTTCAACTAGGATCAGATAGATTGAAATTTCGTTGGATATTAAGGTAGGAGTTACCATTTAAATACTCGGATCTGTGTTTATATTGAAATAGAGCTTAGGCGAGTTAATTATTGATAGTGGTTCGGGTTACATTATTTCGGTATTATATATATTGTGTGTTTAGCCACCGTAGATTCTCTCACATATCATATTACTATCTAATCTGTTGTTGGTATAAGTTAAGAACTTAATAAAGTTATGTTAAGATCATGGCTGCTTCTAGTTCTTCATTTATTCCTACACCTCTAGCTCACGCTGATAATCTAGGAGAAGGGCACCGAGGGGGGAGCCCTTACAGCTTAACAAAAGTGGTAGAGTCCCAGATTCCTGCCTCGATCTGTTAGAGCTACATGTTTTCGTTTACTTACTGGACAGGATTATTTGCAGAGGCATTTACATAGCAATTGGAGTAAAGGATTCGGCTTGTTGCTCTCTGTGTCACCAGGGTGAAATGGTTGGAGATCACCTCAAACACTGAGCCATTGTTTTAAATTTTTTGTAGACAGCTCTACGGAGACAAATTTTAATTCCTTTTATGCTTCGTGATCAGTTTATTGGGCTGCTCGTCGATTAATGTCAGAAATGCTGAAGATGGGTGTAGGACAGCATTTATAGTTAATTAACAATACTAAGTTAAGAACAAGTTTAATAATTAACATTGACCCATGTGCTTGTCATACATAAAAGTTTTTTCAAAAATTAATACTTATTTTGATAATTTGTACGGATTATAATTAAGCCCTCAACTGCCGATTAAAAAACGTGATTCGGTCCCCAACCCCAGCGTTTTTCACGTAGGGGCACATATGTGATGTATTGGGGGATGAAAAGGAATTAATAAGTCAAAATTTCTCCCAAATAAATAAATCCTTCGCAAACACTGTCAAGGTCCATTTATTGCATTCAAAAGCCTTCGGAATAGTTTTATGGATAGCAGTGCACTGAGAAGTTCGTACTTTGGAAAGACGTATATATGTGCCAGCGGCAATTAACGCTTTGGCCAGTGAGATGTTATATACGCCAGTGGCACTTAAGAGATTAAAGCCGTTTTGTAGCTTTAGCTTCAAGTATAATATTATTGAATTCCATACATTGTTATAGTATGGAGGGGGGCGCAATGAAAATTATGATTGGATATTGGATCGCAAGTATTGAAAGTTTGAGAACTGGCGTAGGATAAAACAAACAATTTATTTAATAAATCAGCTCTATTTGTGTTGAACTAGAAACATTCCACATTCAGAAACTAAAGCTTTAATGATTAATATATAGAAAAAAGATTTATTTTATGTTTCAAAAGTCTGTTAAAATTATTTTCATTTTGATAAAATATAATTTCTTCTTCATAAACACTACAACTGATTTCTGTCCAGTGCTGTATCAGTTAATTTAAATAACTTTGATCTGTTTATAGTTATTGTTTTTCTTCTACTTACGCCGATGTTTCGCAAGTATTTTTCCAATGTCTAGCCATTTTAAACTGGATCTGCCTCTTTTTTTCTTGGCTTTTGATATCAAAAATTTATTTGCTTAATTGGGTTGTTATCATTCTACCTGATTAAATGGTAAAGCCACCTTAGTTGTGAAACCTTAATTACTTTAATTGAATCTGGTTCTTTGAACTTCTTTTGTAAAAATATATATAATTTATTTTATGTAATTCATCAAAAGGGGAATGCATATGAAGTGTGTTTCACAAGATTTATGCTTAACATTTAGAACACTCTTCGGATTTTATTGGACGTAAAAAATAACATAGGATACAATGATATAAAGAAAGATATAAGTTCACATAGGATATAACGAATATGCCCTCACTTACTCATCACGAGATTCAGGGAAGTATTGGCCCTATGACACAAATGATTTTTCGTTGTGTAAAGATACGTCAGGAAAGGGATTTGTGAAGATTGATTTTCTAAAGGAGGGGGATCTGTAGAAGTGGCATAGTAAAAATTTACCTTTATTGAATTATTTGACTTACAGACTTGACATTTCGCAAGCAAGTTTCTTTTGCTTAGAGATTCATGAGTAGCATGTTGATTAGAAATCTAAAAATTTTAAGTATTGTCCTTTTTAAAGCAAGAACTATAACAATGTTTTTGAACACAATTTAAGACTTCGTACTATTACTAAGATATCAACAACTTAAAAACAATAAATAATCATATAAAAAAATCATAAGCAACTCAAACGAAGTGGTCAGGTAACGTCCAGTGTTTGTATAAAATCCATTTGATCGTTTTCGCCAAAACAAAACAAAAATTGCCTCCAAACTTGGCGATGCTCCGTATCCACAATGAAGAGGATCGTTAGAATCTTGAATATAATTTGAAATACCTAAAATAATGCTAATGTTCCTTGTGGGTGAATTTTTGCACCAAGGCAATTTACCTTTCGAAAATGATATTCAATAGCTACATATGTATCAATAAACTACAGATATAAAAAAAATTGTAATGGAAATATCAACAAAATTAAACTCCATGAACACTTCAATGATTTTTTTTTTTCTGTACAAGTTGTAGCAAACATTTTGACGTGTTTTCTTAGATGATTATGATATAGAGTAAAACATGCTAATGTTAATATTTATTTCAATTTTAACAGTTGTTGCTATTGTCTAATAGCAACCAGTTAAATCTTTGGCAGGCTTTTTAATTTTTCGCAGTTTCTTATGTTTTATTAACAAGTGAACAATAGAATTTCAGGAAACATATTTTATTTTGCCAAATTTTATATTAACATTTAAATTTTAGCGGGAGGGGGAGAATATTTCCCAAGGAACCATTCACCGTCATAAATAAAATTACATTTAATGGTACTTATTTGCCATGTGAAAATATGAGAAGCATGTTATAATGTGAAGGGGACATCCCATTCCCTACACATGTAGCTTGTATTTTTTGCTTGTCCTTTTTCTGCTACATTTCCCACATCGTCTTTTGTTGGAAGCCATCTTTGACGTATGATTACTCACACTTGTTAAGCGCACATCATCCGGAACTACACACTTCTTTTCTTGGAAGCCAGCAAGACGTCATTTCCTTTTTCTTGAGAAATATACGTCTATTAGCTGATGAGCTAATTCTATACGGAATGTTAGCTGGTCTAAACTTCTCTCTCATTTGTTCACTTACCACAGAATGAAACTATTTATGAAGGCAAGATCAGTAAGAAAATAAAATATAAAATGCCACCATTTTACACATGCTCTTCTTATTTAGTAACTTTCTTTTTTTTTTGTTTTGATGGAAGCGATCAACCCCTTCCATGGCATCGTTATATACAGCGACAGCTTTTGGACAAAGTACGTCTTCTGCAGTACCATCCTTTTTTGTTCGATTTACAGATCTCATAATCGTTGGATTATGTGCAGTAGGACAAAACTGAAGCAGAGAAATTACTCTTCTTTTTCTTATAATAGCAATGACATTACATTATAATGAATTTTGCGCTTTTCACAGGTTATTTTGTAAGATCATTTAGATAGAAAATAATCTTCCGAAGGCCCATGAAATGGTTAATATGTCCGACTCATTGGTTGTGTCCGATATTTGAATGCATAATAATCAGAACATTCTTTACCTATATATTTTAAGCATTTTAAGTGAGCAGTTTCACCAAAATCATTATAATATGCCAGAATTTAACAACTTTATATTTTAAAACCTTAACAATTGCAAATATAATAGAGTAAATATGTGCCTAATTCTTATTCGAGAATATTGTATAGAAATAAGTGTAGTTTTAAAGAAACTAACTCAAAATTAATTGATTATCTTCAATTAGATTATATGTATTTTGCTACCGCCAATGGCTGCGTAAAATGACAGATAAATTTTTCCCGGTTTAAGAAATGAATTTGTTTGGTGCGTTACCTTTGAACACTGTAGTTCAGAAATTTCAGGAGAATTAAAAATAGATTAATATTATTATATAAAAATTTTGAGTATTAACCCGGAATCCCTCGCGCCTGTTTTTGCTCCGTCGTTGGTCTCGGAATCTCGAGAACACTCCAAAATTTTAACACGTTTATTAAATAATGAAAAAAATTTTAAGTCAATTATGATACATATTTATAAGGTAAAATACGTGTTTTTGAATTATACAAATAAAATTATTAAATTTATTGCAGACTAATTCGACTAAGATTATTATATTAACTAAACCTACAACACTCTTTTTGGAATGAGAAGATTTTCTTATTGTTGGGGTGTACAGAACACCTCACGTGCCTGATCTCGGATTAAATGCAATTAGTTAAGCAAAGTAAACTGTAATATACCAAAAGTTTAAAAAATTGTATTTCCTTCCATGAACTATTTATATATATATATA
>BMAV01002194.1:174706-190408 GCA_019973955.1 Trichonephila inaurata madagascariensis | reverse complement strand
CATTCGAAAAACACATAAACAGTAGGAAAATCCCACAATGAAGGACACATGAGCAACTGAAATATTAAAATTAAAATGGATGCTGCAGTTTTATAAACATTGCTGACTTAAGACACAGCTAATATATAAAATAATTTATATAAAAGTGGGGTTGAACATTTTTTTGGTCAGCTAGCCTTCCCCCTTTATGTAAACAATACTGAGCAAAAACCTATTGAAAGTAATGTATAGGTATATCTAAATCCATTACAAGATAGAGGTAACTTACCTAAAAATTGCACTTGAAAATTCAGAGCCCGAGCTAAATCTGAGTGCAATAAATAAGTTATTGCCAGATTCTGGACCCTAATGCATATTCAAAGCATTTGAGTGGCTGAAATGTATCACTATATATATATATATTAAATCTAAAATTTATTATAGTTCTCTTCAACAGCACAAATACTTCTAAATTTTTAAATAACTAACAGAGCATTGTAGAATTTTAAAAGGCGGTTCTCTTGTTTTCAACTAAGTATGGATCCAATTATTACGCGCTGTATTATGATAAGGTAATGAATCGTTTCATAGATATAGACATGGGTCGTTTCTTGAATATGAATTGCTTCTTACATAAAGACAGTATATGATCCCTAACAAGTTTTCCAGAATATCTCTGGAATAGAGAAAAACACCTTTTATCTAATTTCAAAAGAATTGAATTCTGCTTTGGAAAAATATATTTTAAAAGTTAATCAATTCTGTTAATTAATTTACCAAGTAACATAATTCTGTTCCCTGTTAACCATTACAATTTTTAATCCTTTAATTTTGATAGCAATTTTTAAATACCATGATGTATTTCAGTTCTTTATTAGCCAATACTAACTTTAATCAATTAATTTTGATATCAACTCTTTCGCTACGATGGATATTGCTAAAGTTATTAAGAGCAAATTTATTTTTTTTATGATAATACATCATATAAACAAGATAAAATGAAATGAATTTAATGCCCTTTAATCACATAATATCGGAATAGTTATCCGTTTTTTGTTAAAATTTAGAATTTTTATATAATAAATATCGTGCTATAATCGTACAAAGGCTATTTGTAAACGAATTTGTCACAATTACACTAAAGGTATCCTACTACGTTCGGAACCATGGTTTTTCAAATGGATAATATTTATGATATTTAGTGTCACTTGGATTAGAAAATGTATATAAAACTGTTTTAAGAATAGTATTACAATAAAAAATTACTTTAGTAGAATATTTCGGCTAAAAATTAACTTAGAATAACCTTTTTCAAAATGTTCTCCTTTTGTGAAAAATGCTTCTATTATAATAATATTTTGTCTGTATATAGCTCAGACCTCTGTATAGAGGCTCAACTAGAAGTTTTGAAATATATAACTTAGAAGTGGGTTTATCCGTGTTTTACGACAACAAAGGAGAGAAAATTTAAGAAAAAACGCCGATAAGTATTTCAAATGGTTGTAACTCTGAAAATAGTGCGAATTTTTCAAAAGTGACAGTTTAGCCTCTGTACAGAGGTCTGAGATATATACAGGCAAACTATTATTATAATAGAAGCATTTTTCACGAAAGGAGAACATTTTGAAAAAGGGTTATTTTAACTTAATTTTGAGCCAAAATATTGTATTTAAATAACTTTTTTTTTTTACTCAAAATGTCCTTAAAACAATTTCATACATGTATTCTAATCTAAGTGATACTAAATATCATGAAAAGTATCCATTTATGCACCTTTTTAAATCACAGTTCCGAACGTAGTCGGATATTTTAATCAATGTTGCTGCCAAAAATGAATTAACATATAAAATATAAAAAAGTTCATTTAATGCTCTCCTACATGAAAAACTAAAATATTAATTTTTTTTAATATACACTGCCCTCGAAAAGTCGAGGTACAACCTATTTAGTGTGTCTAACTTGAAAATGAATGAACATACAAAAAAAAATATGCGAAGGAAATGTGCTTTAAGCAGTTTTTTATTGAATTCACACATATTTGCATAAGTGTAATTCAAATATATTTTACAACAAGAAGAAAAGCACAATTGAAGGAAAAATTCCGTATTGGAGAAGACAGTTGAACATCACATGTTTGTGAAGAAAAATGTCGTGGAAACATTACAAAACTGGGTTTTTATAAGAAATATGTCCACTCTCAATTGCATTGCATTGTTTACATCGACATTTCTATATTAGCAACAAGTTAGCGGATACCGAAATGGGAAGCAAGGATCAAATATGGAGTAACTCTTGTTCCAGCTCATTCAACGACATTGGAGTTGGACTTAAAACCCCAACATGTCTACCAATGTAGCCCTAAATATTCTCCGTAGAATTCAGGTCTGGAGATTAAGCTGACTATTCCATTCGTTCCACACACACACACAAGTTATGATCCTAAAGATAATCCTCAACAAGCACACCTGGGTGATTTACCTTATCATTCTTCAGAGTGAATTCATTACGAATAGCAGTGGTGCATGAGTGAATATATTTAAAAATTATCTCACTACGATGTCTCACTCCAGTCATAATTCCTCTATAGATCACATGTTGATCAATGTAACCCCCGAAAGAGAGATACATCTACTAACCATAATTCCACCAACTTGTAATTGTGGCTTTCAACATTGAAGGCAACGAAAGCACAATGCAGCATTGGTTGCATCGTGCATTTTCCTCTAGATCAGCTGACACCCTGAATCGTTCTTCAGTGTAAACCTAGACTTCTCTGAGAAGAGTACAGAAGTCCACTGCTGTGTGGCCCAGGAAACATATTCATTTGTCCAATATAAAGGGACACATCTTTGGTGATGGCTTGTGGGAACACACATAGCTGGATAATTTGCACAGAAACTTGTATTGTGATTGTTTTTTTGCGCCATTGTAGTGATGATTCCCACTCTTTGATACGAAAAAATCTGCATTCGAGCTGAGGCATCATAGCGCTGCTTCTTATTCAGCCTGAAAGAAATAGATAGTTTATCTATTGCAGGTATTGTAACTCGTAATTGAATCCTCTTATTGAATTAACTCATATCTCCACTGTCATTGGATCATTTGTGATAAGCTTTTTTCACAACATCCCTATGTCTGCAATCTAAATGAATCGAGTTAATAATTTCGGCAAGACATTTCTAAGTACCTCTCAACATTGTCAACGAAATTGTGACGGATCTATCCACGCCCTTTTATTAATATAATCATCTTGGAAAATATTTGGTCTATCAATTCGAGTTTATTCAGAATCAACCCTCTGAAGAAGGAACCATGATTATTTAAATTAGGTCAGCTATATATAGTCTAGGTTTTTAAGCTAGAAGAGAGAGAAAGTGAGAAAGAATAGAGTGCTGTTGATCGTGTATTATTCTATTTTATATTATATTTCAGATATTGGAGAAGTGTAGAATTAAAGCGACGATTGGCCACTACAGTTTAATTAGTGATCGAATAATCTAGAAGATAGATTTGATTTAGAAATAAGTAGGTCGGTATTTAAAGTCTCATATTTGGCGTATGTCGTTATTAATCCACATATTGCTTAAATTAAGAGCATCTCTTCTCTTTGAAATTGCTTGAATTGTGTTGATAATTGTGTGATCATTAAATAGATTATTTTTGGATATGACTAGTCTTCTTTCACTCCCTTCCAGATCTCTAGGGGTGAGTGAGAGAACATTCTCATTCCTCACAAAATTACCAACAATCATACGCATAACGTACACACCAAGCTATGTAAATTGGACTTTGAACATTTTCTCTAATTTCGATTTAAATGCTCATTTTTTTAAATATAAAAGCTATGGGTACCGTACTTCTCATACATGTTTTCTAAAAAGTACATGATTTTTGTTCACATAAACAAAAAAATTTATTGTTACTGTCGTTTTTTGTAATGGCAATTTTTCTAAAAATGCGTTGTACCTTAATGGTTGGATGCCAGTTAATGTATGTTGTTTAATATGTAGTGTTTAATTTGTCACTGTTTCGGCATCTGATTTAAAATGGAGCTTCTAAAATAAATTATAATTCGGATTTTAGTACTGTGACGTCTGCAGTGTGATTAGTATGAATGTGTCATCTTGTTGTAGTAATCATGTTTGGAAATGATTTTGAATAATGTGTAAAATTGATACAGGTTGATATTATTTCACATAAAAAAAGTTCATCAATTATATTGAGAACAAAAACAATGCTAGAATTTTAAGAACATAACTATATTTAGCTTAACTGAATCTAATTTAAGTAATTCTTGCATTACTGATAAAAAATGAATCAAAATAGCGTTTTTGTTCTTCTTAAAGTAAAATATTTGTTGAAGCATTTTTACTCTAAAACGATGATACCGATATGCGAAATTATTTTGACGTACAGAGTAAAATGTGCGGAAAATAACCAAATTTAAATACTTCTTAAAATATTTAAATTATACACCCATATCTGGTAATAAGTATTGCATTTTAATTCAATACTTAAAAATGAATTTTATGAAATATATCCATTAAACATATGCATCATTAGAGTTTAAAACCGAAAGATTTTGGTTAACTTCTCAAAGTTATGTATAAACTAATAAAGTGTAATTACTGCAAATAATTGGATCTTTGGTGAATAATTGCATTATAGCTAATGACGAAGATCTGGAAAGTGTACATTTATTTGGCTCTAACGTTCTGTCTTATCTTATAACGTCCATCATTGCTAATATCCACACAAATTTTGCTTAAAGTTTCGTCTTTATAAAATATTACTAAACTGTGTTCATATTTCATAGATTTTTGAGAAAAGTTCTACAAATTTTTTTTTTTAAATCCTAAAATGATTCGTAAAATAAGTATGATGTTAAAATTTTTTTATTTATGATCTTAGATACATTGCGAAAACATTGAAGTATCGATTATCAAATATTGACAATTATGTGTTCATTAAATTTATAGTTTTTAGAATATTTATAGTTTTTCAAGAATATTTATAGTTTTTTAAGAATATTTATAGTTTTTAAAAAAAAATATTTATAGTTTTTTGAAGAATATTTATAGTTATTTTAAGAATATTTATAGTCTTTTAAAAATATTTATAGTTTTTTAAAAATATTTATAGTTTTTTAAAAATATTTATAGTTTTTTTAAGAATATTTATATTTTTTTAAGAATATTTATAATTTTTTAAGAATATTTATAGCTTTTTAAGAATATTTATAGTTTTTTAAGAATATTTATAGTTTTTTTAAGATTATTTATAGTTTTTTTAAGATTATTTATAGTTTTTTTTAAAACATTGAAATCCAAATGATAAATATTACGTACTTCAAAAAATTAATAACTACTAAGAAATGTTAGGATTTTGGGTGATCGAAGAAAAAAATGGTGCTTATATAAAATCTTTTTAGACGTATTTTTAACTTAATAACTTTAAGTATATTTATCTCTCTATGAGAAAAAGAGTGACTCACTCACCTATTCACCTACTCACCTAGATCTCCTAAACTATTAGACCTAGATATTTGAAATTTTTCAAGCATGTTTCCTTTAATAAATAAAGATCCGCTATGAACAGTTGTTGCATAAATCAACACTCAAGGGGTTTGCGAAGGGCTGAGGGGATGTTATAGATAAAATTTCCCGTTTTTGAACTATTAGCTCTACAAATTACAAATTCCGGAGATCCGGTTTATTTAAATAAGCAAAGATTCTTTAAGATGTGGTTTTAAATAAAATCGAAACCAGAATGGTAGAACAAGGGTGCATCGATAAAAAAAAATCCTTTTTTTTTATCTGTTAGATCTACAGACTTGAAATTCGGAAAGCATGTTTGTTTGGGTGAATAGAAATTAGCTGAAATATGTTCTGTGGACTCAGAAGAGGGATGGCTACGGGAGGAATAATATCATTACATTTCGTTTCTGATATTCAAGTCTTTTTCTTTTTAAACCAAGAGATTGGTTATATAAACATTCGTTTCAATACAATGGGATATTTATTGAACTTAAATATCACTAGCTTATGAACATTATATATATATATATAGCCATACAACATCATAATATATCCAGAGATACAAACGGATAAATTTTAGTCATGTGTATGGAAACATTTAGCGAAATAGAAATAATATTAAAATAAGTAGATTAATTAGACATTTTTATGGCAGCTTTTAGGGAAAACAATACTGTACACGATTTGTAAGGATCTTGAATCCACACCCAGAGATGTGGGAAAAAAGGAAGGAAGACTAGCCATGTTCAAAATCAGTTAAGGGGACATGGTACGATTTACGCAAAAAATTTTAATTTAAGGATTTTTAAAATTTTTTTGGTTGCCTTCTGTATATGTATACTATGTTAAACAGATTTTGTGCTCAAAATTTCATAAAAAGCTAGCCATGTAATTTTTTAAGGAAAAAACTTAAAATTTGTGAAGTGATTTTAAAATGCTACTCCTCCTACAAAAATTTATGTACATACATGTAATTTCATTTACAAGTACGTCAAAATATGTGTAGTAAAAGTTGGTATGGGTTTTAGGTTAACGTGATTGGCATTCCTACAATACTTCTTTTTATGAATGCTTATTGAAAATTCCTTAAAAAATGAATAAATTCTGAGTTCAATTATTTAAAAAAAAAAAAAAGAAAATATTGCTTTGATTCAAAAATGCATACCAAGTTTTGTTACATGTACTATTAGCAATAGGTAAAAAAACTTTCAAAGTATTAGGCGCAATAGAAAAAAAGCCTTAGCATTTTAAATGAAGACAAACGAGTTATTTTATCTTTCTGAGGTAAGTCAGTTTAAAATTTTGATTTGCCATAGGTATGTGAATAAAAACGAACGTGAAAGTTATCATAATTCTGAATTTTTTAAGTTTAGAGCTTTCAAATATTGTGAGGTTATAGAAAAGTATATAAAGAAAAATTAAGGCTAAAAAAATTAAATTTGGTTTTTTGACCGATTTTGGTCAATTGAATCGTACTGTGTCCCTTTAATTTATTCGTAACACGATCAACAACACAAATTCAATCAACAAAACTAAGATATGCCCCCAATGAAAGCTATATGGAGTCAATGAACAAGGTACGCGATGTATGAGAAGACATAAAATACCAATACACTTACTTCAGATTCGAATGCATTGCCCTTTCCTAGCTATCTAATCTCTAACCAATCTCTAGTGACAAATCGTCACCTTAATTATTACAATTATCAAATAGCAAAAATCTGCGTTACACTATAAATTTGACTGATTACTGTTTCGCTAGCAATTTATAATATATCTCTCATCCTATACTTGTAGCTTGAAAGCTTAGACTATGTATAGTAGACCTAATTTACATAATCTCGTTATTTTCTTCAGAGGGTTCTTTGCAAATAAAATAGTTTTTAAGAGCCAAAGATTACCCAAGAGGATTCGTTAATCAGAATGACGCGGATAGAGCCGTCGCAGTTTGACATTATACTTTTTTATCACTGTACCAAATTTTAAATAAGAATTCCCCATTAAAATTAATGTTTTTTGTTTTCAAAATATTTTCTTTTATTATTTCATTATTGAAAAATTCTTAAAAACAGTATGACATTGTGATTGTTCTGCAGAAACATCATCTGACATTACCTTTCACTAACTTAAGCCGGATGATTTGAGGTAGAATTATGCTATGGCGGCTACCAAGGTTCTCACAGAATTATTTCAGTGTTTTACGTTGTCATTATCAATAATGAGCGTGACATTGGATATTTATTTTTGTTCTCAGACTTGAAATTTTACGGAAAACAATTCCCTTTAATTGAGATGTATAGCGGCGTCAAAAAGGAATTTGGCATTATATACTACTTAGATGATTAATTCGACCTATTGATTATGTAGTCATCGATCATAAAATGTCTACTTTATACATTATCTTTCCAAAATATACCTGCGGTACTATTTATAATTTGTGCTACCATAAATAGTAACATGATTTTTATATCTGTGAAGAAAATGAAATGTTAATGTAACTCATTTTATAAATGAATAGTTGATGTAAAAGTCATATAATTTTTTTTCTAAAAACTTATCAAAACATTTCAGATGCGTAGTCTCTTTTCATCTTGCTTGTTTTGTTGCTATAGTAATGTAAAATAATAAAATAAAATGATGGGGTAAGTTTAAGCAATATGTACGTAATTGAGAAAATGTGCAGTAAAAAATCTCGCCGTTAAGTTTTATTTGAAATTCTTTATAAAATCAGACTTAGAATAAAAATTAGATTTACTAACATATAATTTCCCTTCAATATTAAAAGATATATATATATATTTATAACCAAAACTATTTGTTGCTTTTTTTTTACTTTTTACATTTGTTTCTGAAAAGAATTTAAGTATTAAATATTAGTAACATTTACCATTTAAATATATATATATATTATTTGTAATTTACTTACTGACTGAAAATTAAATAGATTGAGTGTTATCTATTATTTTTTTCACTTCTTCGAAATTACTTAAAATAGCAAATTCTACAATCAACGTTCAATAATACAAGTACCCATGTTAATTATAGGCAAAATTGAACACAAAATTGTCCTTCCGCGCAAACCTTATTCCCTAAAATTTGTAAATTTAGTTATAGAAGATCGATGGACAACAGATGCATGTTAGAATTCCAATTTTTAATGTTGTTGAAAGATATTGTGGCTTTTGAAAGTGATCAGTATTTATTAGTTAAGGACTCTGAGACATCATTTAAGTTAAAAGAAAGAAAAAAAAAAGGCATATAATTGGTAAAATTGAGGGAGGTCATCCAATATTTAAATTTACCTCCATGTGTCATTATCAAGAGTTTGGAGTCACATTTTAAGTACAAGGTCAGTTGAAAGACAGCGTTCCCAAGAAAGACCAGGAGACACAAATGCATACGAAGACCACTTTCTGTCTTTGTAGACTTGGAAAAACCACGAAGCGGCTACAAGAGTTATGGTTTCAGACTTCCAGGATGCTACAGGAACTCAAATTAGACGTTCTACTGCTGCACGAAGACTCAACAAAATTTTATGCAAGAGGGGTTCATTTAACCCTTTATCTATGCATTATGATGTACTGTAAATATTTTCGTGCAATGTTTTTTTTTTCTGAGTCACTACATTGGAAATTAAGGGATATACATAAATAAAATACTCAACTTTGTGAAATTGAATCCATTACGGCAAATTAATTGAATTGGTATTTTAAAGTATTGTGCCAGTACACAAAAATCTTAGCTATTCTCATTATACAGAAAAACTGTATGACATTTTTTAAAAGCAGTTTTAACTCTTAAAAATGCTAAATAACCAAACATCTCTTATATATTTTATATAGTACAATTTTTTAAAAATTATTAAGCTTCTAACTTTACTAACTTTTTTACCTTAAAAAATAGATTTTACACATAAACTTAATTTGATAATATATATATATATATATATACATATATACAAAAAAACAGTTTTTCTTTTCTTATAAATATAAAAATATATTGCAATCTGTGCATTTTGAGTGAGATTTCGAAATAATGTTTTTTTAAGGCACTAATCTTGGGGTAAGAAATACGGTATTTTTTTAGCAGGAACTACTGTACCATGTATCTTGTTCCTCTTTTTGAACGTCTTCTTCAGAATATGACGAAAACTCTAGCACATTATCTGCTGGGACTTCTCCATCTGAAGTATCATCTGTTAGGGCATCATTACTATCAGATAGCAGGTTCCATAATAAATCCAAAGTCTCTTGAAGACTGATCTTCTTTTTTCCAGATATTCTAAGAAAAGAAAAATAATTATAGCTCCATGAAAACCTCCGATTATTGTTAATTTTCAGTTATACACAAAGAAATTGAAATGTTAATTTTTGATTAAAAAATAGATATTTCATCTAAGTGTGTGACAAAAAAAGCAAGTACAAAAAACCAATAAAACAGCAAAATTAATAAGTTGACAAAAAGAAAAGCCAAAAAAGTATAACTCTGTTACATTATAGTAATGGTGCTGCAACAACAACAAAAAAAAAAAACAATGATAAACTACAAGGACGAAAAGTAAACACGAAGTGCTTTCTCCATCATTCAGTGTACTGGGGTGCATACCACAAAGTTATTCAATTAAGAAATCAATTATATACACTATTCACTTAAAATAACCTAAAGCAACCTAAGCAAATACCTAAAACGGTTAAATTCACCTAAATCAACGGTTCTCAAACTGTGGGTGCGTTCCCCTGGGGATACCATGTGAGGTGGGAGCGAGCATACCGAAAAGTCGGAAATAAAAGATTATTTAAGAACATATTAAAATACAGTAACACTTAAGATATCGTTTGCTTAAAAGTAACATATACACATTTAAATACGCATTTTGATAATTTGTTCGATGTATAATTAAGGTCGTATTGTATCTTTATCGTCAAAGTACATTATTATTGCATTCAATAAGAGGGTGAGTCGGAAAATAAGATTCCCCTGTCGACTGTGCTTAGAGTTATGCATGAAAGTAAAAAAAAAAATGATACATTAAAGATAAAACACAACTTTATTTTTCCTCATAAGTACCCAGTACATTGAGACATTAGTCATACTAGAGCCCTCCAGGAAAAATTCAGGGCATTGCATACGGAAGAAGCATTTATCGGTTTGTTTGACTTCAGCATTGCTTCCAAAGTGCCTTCCGGCAATATACTTCTTCAAAGCCGGAAACATGAAAGTCACTTGATGCGAGATCAGAACTGTGATATAGGTGTTCCCAACCAAGAATTGCAATATGGTTTTGCGTTGCCGTCGCCGAGTGTGGTCTCGCATTGCCATCCAACAACACCAGATTATAGAAGCCCAGGCCGCTTTTTCCGAATCACCCCCTTTAATTTCGACGGGGTGCCCGGTACCACCTAGCATGGTTGGTTCCAACCTACAAAAAGTCCACGCAAAAGTAAAAACTTCCGTAAGCAAAGCGCTGAATTTGTTTTTTGGAGGGCTTTTTAAAGCTTATCAATTGGTATGACAAATATTTGTGGAAAAATAAAGAGTTTTGTCTTATCTTTAAAGTGTCATCCTAATTTTTGACTTTCATACACAACTCTGACCACAGTCGACAGAGAAAACTTATTTTCCGACTCCCCCTCGAACATTGTTATTTTATATGGGGGGGGGGAGTGCGTGATGAAAATTATGGTTGAAAATTGAGTTGCAAACATTGAAAATTTGAGAGAGAGAAGCACTCCCCTTAATTCTTAGCTAACATGTAAAACAAAAAGCGAAACTGACCTATTGAATTTATAACTACTTTTGCGAAACAAAAATTACAATCTTGGCATTCCGATTAAAATGACAGCTGAGAACACAACTTAGATTTTAAAACTATTCACCTTCTCCGTTAAAATACTCATCAAAGCACCCGTGGCGCCATTTACCTTGGAAAAGTGTTATTAAAAATTATCCCTGTTAAGTATTCGTAAAAATGATTATTCTATGTAATTTTAAAGTGAGTGGTACTTATATAGGGACCATCAATAGATAAAGATTTGAACTGGTACTATCATCGTGTTTAATGGAATTAAGGAGGGTGAGTCCGAATATTGCTTCCTGATGAGTCTATATATATATATATATATATATATATATATATCTAGACTCATCAGGCACTGCAGCACTGCAGCATCCATTTTATATTTATTATCTCGATTACTCTTTTGTCCTTCATTGTGTGATTTTCCTGCTGTCTATGTGTTTGTCGAGTGTTATTGTTTGGATGTGATCTCTTGTTAGTAGAGAATTGACCTATATATATATATATATATATATATATATATATATATATATATAGTCTGAACACTTATTCTAGAGGTATTTTGATCTGAAGAGATTAAAGAATACGTAACTTGCCTTCCGTAGTCCGGTTTTAGAGGGAAATAATGACAAATGGCTACATCAAATTGCTAAGCTTTTAACCATCCAAGCGGTCTGCCCGTAAAATCCCGTCATTCCAGAGATGCTTTTTCTGCCTTCAAGCAAGATTCCCAAAATCAGCCAAGCCACATTCTTAAAAATACGGCTCAACCGCTTTTGAGAACCCCACCTGACGGCAAAAAATACGTGCGATGCATTTTCGAAGCATCTCCAGATTGGCAAGACTTTACGTGCAGACCGCCAGAGTTTTTGTTAATAAATGACTATTCTCGATCACATCGAGCATAAGTGGTGTCAGAATACTTGCAAGCAAATACTTGGCCACCATACTCACCCGACTTGAACCCGTTTGAGCATGAGGGGGATGACTTAAGGTGACGAATTTCAGTGCAACAAAATCCTCTCCATATCCTCGAGAAGCTGAAACGTGTACTTTTAGATGAGCTCTGTACTATTCCCCAAGACTTGATCAAAACTTTGGTTAAGTTTATTAAATTAAGGTGCAAAATATTCATATCTTTCCGAAATGATCATATTAAAGAAAAATATTTTACCTTAGTGATGAATCACCCATAAATTTGGTTTTAATTTCAGTATTTTGCGAATAACCAATTTCCAAACAAAATAATTTATGTTAACTAATGTTTTTGTAAATACTTCTACCAATAATATTTCATGAAGTATTTGTTACGCTTCATTTCTGTCATTATCTTTCAATTTTCTTGTCTAGTATATACATACATAGAGAAGTGTACTTCAAACTTTTAAATACTATTTGGCTTAGTAGAAAATATAAACACCATAGTTAACGTTATAATTGTGCTTTAATACGAAAGCAAAAATTAAACTCTGAAATCATGAACAACAGCTCTCTGTAAATGACGTCAAGTGTTTTATTCTTAGATGTGTTAGTCTAAATTCCCCAAGGGGAGTCAAATACTAATCCTCTTTTTGTCCTAAGTCTACTTTACTGCTTTCCGTTTCTTTTAGGACTTAAGACCATTTACCTTGGGATTCATTTGCAGCATTTGGACTAGTTCCTGTCCAACTCCGTTTTCTGTAAAACTCTTTTCCCCTGATTGCTACTAATAACACTTACCGACGCTTTATTTAATCGTGTTTTTACCGATTGAATGTGGTGCTCACACGCTATTTTTATGAATCTACTTTCAGCATTTATAACTCTTGTGCCTGTGTTAGATATATCGCTAATCCTAACTCTATAATTAAAGTTTAGTTAACGAAAAATGGAGCTAATATACACAGCAGTGCTTCTCAAAGTTGGAGTATTCGCGACCTAATATTCAATCATAATTTTCATCGTCCCCCCTCATACAATAACAATGTATGAAATTGAATAATTCTATACCTTGACGCTAAGACTGCAATTCGACTTTAACCACTTAATCACCACCGACGTAGATAAACGTTTTGTTAAGAAAAAGTGTTTATCTACGACGTAAATAAACGTACGTATCGTCCCAGACGTATATATACGTCTTTCCGAAGTACGATCTTTTGTGTACACTGCTATCCATTAAGTTATTCTGAAGGCTTGGGAATTAAATAAAAGGTCCTTGGCATTGTTCACGAAGGATTTACTTATTTTAGATTATTTGCTTCTTTATTCCTCCCCACCCCAATACATCACATACTCCTGCCTACGTGGAAAACGGTTGGCATTGGGAAGCGAATCGCGTAACTTTTAATCGGCACTTAAGGAATTCATTATAAACCGTACAAATAATCAAGATAAGTGTTATTTTTTTTTTGTTTTTAATTATATATATGAAAAGCCCATAGGGTCACTGGTATTTAATAAACTTGTTCTTAATTTAGTATTGATTGTTATAAATTAATTATAAAATACATTGTGTAGCATTAATACATGTATAAGTGTAATATATCCTTGTAAATGTGCATTTTATTATTTCAGAAAGTATTGTATTAATGTACATTCAGTACATTAATAATTGTTTCAAAATATTCTTTTTTTTAAACTTTTCAATATGTTTGCGCCCCCTTCGTAGATTTGTCTCGCCCTCCAAGGGTGCACACCCCACAGTTTGAGAAACGCTGGTATACAAGGTTATCAGAAATGAATGACCCGATTACAAAATTCGATAAATCCCAGATGAATGAACAGAAAATGATCATTAATATGTCATTGCAAAGATGAAATATGAAGTTTTGAGTTTATAATATTGTTTTTGTCAAATAGGTGGCAGCAATGTTGTAATTGTGAACAGAAGTGAAAATGGCGTGGCAACTCAGAAAGGCATTTTGTGTGCTCTCGTTTGCAGAAAATTTGTCAGTAATCACAGTTCAGCGAGAATTTCGGAGAAAGTACCACATACATGCACAGAAGATACAAGAGTACAAGAAAATGGTATAAACAATACCAGGAAATTGGATGCCTGTGAAAGGCAAAAGTCCAGGGTGACCAGGTCGCATTGATACTACACAAGTGACTAAAGGAATTCACATTGAATATTTGTGCAAATAAATTTAACTTACGTCAAGAAACGTTACGTACGAAAAAAATTCATATTTTCTCTTTACAATGACATCTTAATTATCATTTTCTGTTTATTCATCTCAGAATTATTAAATTTTGTAATCATGTCATTCATTTCTGATAACCCTGCACTGCAAACGTAAAAATTAAAGTCAATGTCTGGTAAAAATTATACCTAAAATTTAAATTTGAAATGCAAAAGAAAATAAAACGTAATACATATAGATGAAACAGTTTAAAATGCTAAAATACTTGCTTCATTTTTAATAATTTTATGAGATAAATTTCATGATATTCCGATATTATTTTAATATTTAAGTCTACAGATCTTTGTCAATTAAGTTTTAAGTATTATTTTTGTTAAGAAATTTTGATAAGCCTGATTTTCTTCAAAATAAAAATGTATTATAATTTTTTTTGTGGTCTAAGACCCTTCAATTATTTTTGAGCAACAGCGTTTTTAATTCATAAAAGTACTAAGAAATATTTCATTATTTTTTTATAAATTGTAGTGAGATTACATGGTATCTTTAATAAATAAATATTTAATACAATCACACTAATATATAAATCAATATATATAAGGTAAATTAGGGGAAGTCGCCACATTCAGGGATTTTTCGATTAGTATATTGAAAATTGAAATAAGAAAACCATGAAAAAAATACACTTTATTTTTCAATATTTTATTGGTTATGTATACAAGTTAATTCTCTTCTTAGTATGAAGATAAATCAGAAATTTAGTGTTAATGAAATTCATTTAATTGTGGCATGTTCCCCCATATATATGGGGAAGATGTCACCAAGTATTGGGTAAGATGCAACAACACCACAGTAAATAAAAAAAATAAGACAAACATTATAAAATTAAATATGAGCTAACAATAACTATAGAATATCAAAACAAATTAAATTCTTTCGTATTTTTACATATATATATATATATATATATATATATATATATAGTTTAGTTAAAATAATAACAGCATGGGTTCGAATGATAGTCTACACAATATTCCCCTCAGTGTAAATGATTATCATTGCAATCTTCGTGCAATCATTTGTTGCATTCGACGCACTGAATCCAGTCACATTTGGAGCCTTTTTTAGTATAAAAGTACCCTTTACAAACAGCACAAAAATCGTTTTTATTATCCTCATCAATCTAGAAGAATTTCTTCAATTGAGAATCACAAGCTGACACTTTTCTTTTTCTTCTGTTTTTTGCATAGGTTTCTTGTGTTTTTTT
>BMAV01002194.1:148057-169706 GCA_019973955.1 Trichonephila inaurata madagascariensis | reverse complement strand
AAAAAAAATTTCAAAACATTTTCTAGAAATTATGACAAAAACTCCATGGGAAAGGGAGAAATAGCGACTTTGTCGTCTATTAGATACTGTATCAACAGATTGACAAAATGAACTAAGTGAATTCGATGACTGCTTGATTTTGTAACCAAAGTTCGAGAGATGAAACTTGAAATCGTAAATTTTTATAATACAGGTGGTGTTTATACCACTGATGAAATGTGCAGTATATATATTATGTATCGCGAATATGTAACCTTTGGCCACTGCGAATATTTAATCATCTACTTAATACTGCAGGAATTAATGCTTCCTTTCTCTATCATTCAGTTTTTTTTGAAAATAAATGAGACATTTAATATTATTAGAGGATATTAGAATGGATCTTGTGCAGCCACAGTGGGATATGTGATCGGATTTCCCAAACCTTAACACACAAAACACTCAAAAGAAGCTTTACTGAAACAGAATATATTAAAAAGAGCATTAATCTCCCTAAAAAAGGGGTGATGCATTGCTTGTCCACGGGTAAAAGATGTAAAAATTATTTGTTTTTGTCTTCAATGTAAGAAAAATATGTGCATCAAGCATATGAATACAGTCTGCTCTGAATGTTTGAAAAAAGATTAAAATATTATTTTTCTACTTTTTACTATCCTTATCATTAATTATAAAGTATATTTATTACTGGTTTATACGTTTTTCTTGTGGTTTATGAAAAAATATAAAATTGTGTACTTCAAAATGAAAATTTTGTAGGTTTAGTTTAAATTAATGCGCTAGTCTCATTTGAATGCAATAAATTTAACAATTTTGTTTGTATAATACAAAAAACCTCTTATACTTCATAAATATATATCATACTTGACTTAAAAAATTTTTCTTATTTAAATACACGTGTTAAGAGTTTGGGGTGTTCTCTACACCCCGCGAGTAACGGCGGTAGAAAAACAGGCGCGAGTGACCGCGGGTTAACCTCTGCGAGCATTGATCCTCCAGACTGCGATTTCTAGTATATCCCCGAAAATGCCACATTTCTGGGGATATTAACCTCGACTTAACGACGAAAACTTAATTTTTCCTTTTGACTCTAACTAAGATGCACATTCATTCATGTTTCGTTTCACTTTTTAATGCTTGTATAGCTATGTTTATCGTTTATTTTTCAATTCCTACTATCATCTCACACTCTATATATTTCTCTATATATTTATTTATTTATCTTGATGGAATTTTCAATTCTTAATAAAATACATTTTAAAGCACTCAATTGAGCTGAAATTTTATATACATAATTATTTTGGATGATAAACCAATAATTTAATTATAATTAATAAAAATTAATTGATTAAAACTAATTATTTAAAGAATTACAAATACAGCCACGATTGCATCTTTTTTGGCGACGTGTCAAAACATGAAAAGGTTATTTTCTCACGTTTTACAGCATTCAGTTGAATTGAAATTTTATATACACGATTGTTTTGGATGACAATGCGATACTTTAATGATAATTAATAAAAATTAATTACCACATAATGTTGTGATTCTGTCATATGTATAAACATATTTATATTAATTGTAACTATTTAATAAAAAGTAGTTAAAATAAAAATTTTCTTTGTTGAACTAAGTAGGAATTGATTTAATTTTTTTTTATATTACTTGTTACTTTTTCTCTCCAATGTGGCATCACCGTTGGATTTGAACGAAAGTGATACTGAATGAGAACATTTGCTGGAAACTAATGAATACGACAGCGAGTCTGATACGAATTTATCTTTTTGCGATGAAGAAGATATAGAAATGGAACAAAAATGATGATACACATATGTAACGCATGTGGAAAAGCTTTTTGTCCCAAGGAACACCTCTAAAAATTTCACAAATATTTGTAATTTTAATTTTAATTTTCCTATTTTTTTCTTTACGTTTTTGTACCCAGACATTACCTTATAATGTTTCATGTAATGGTTACCCTAGTTTTACATCCAAATAATCCATGTATACACATGAGATTAGAAGGTTTTTTTTGCTTTATACACAGCATGCATCCACTAGTGGTTATTTAGTATTCAAAGGGTAATTTGATTAACATGTTTGTGGGCTTAACCTTTTATCTACTGTATTATGATTCACTGCAATTTTTTTCTCTCAATACTTTTTTTTGAACCATTACATTGAAAATTAAGGGATATACATAAATAAAATATTCGACTTTTTTATCAAACTGATATACCAACAGTTTACAAAGGTCTAAAATATTCTCATAATACGGAAAAAACGAAAGACTTTTTAACGCAGTTTTAACTCTTAAAAATGCTAAATAATCATAGAACACTAATATTTTACACATCACAAAACACTTACTTTTAAAGATTACTAAATTTTAAAAATTTATTTACTTTATTTACACATAAAAACAGCTTTTACACATAAACAATTTGATTCAATTCAAAGAAACAGTTTTTTTTTCATTAATACATAAAAATTCAATACACGTTGTGCATTTTGAGTGAGGTTTCGATTGAACGTTTTTTAAGGTTTACGTTTAAGGTTTAACGTTTACGCGTACGGAACCGTGATTTTAGAAAACCTCATAAATGGATAATATTTATGATATTTAGTGTCACTTAGATTAGAAAACGTATATAAAATTGTTTTAAGAATAGTATTACAATAAAAAATTATTTAAGTACAATATTTTGACAAAAAATAAACATACAATGACCAATTTTCAAAACATTCTCCTTTTTTGAAAAATGCCTCTATTATAATAATATTTTGCCTGTATATAGCTCAGACCTCTGTACAGAGGCTGAACTAGAATGTTTGAAATATATATAACTTAGAAGTGGATTTATCCATATTTTACTACAACAAAGGAGAGAAATTTTAAGAAAAAAATGCCGATAATTATTTCAATTGGTGGTAACTCTGAAAATAACCTGAAATTTTCGAAAATCCTATTTGAGACTCTCTGGAGAAGTCTTTACTTTGTATAAACAAAATATTATTATTATAGAAGCATTTTTTATAAAAAGATAACGTTTCAAATAAAGGTTATTCTAAGTTCATTTTTTGCCAAAATATTGTATTTAAATAATTTTTTTTCGTCATAATATCCTTAAAACTACTTTATACATGTATTCGAATCTAAAGGACACTAAATATAATGAAAATTATCCATTTATGCGCTTTTTTAAAATCACGGTCACGAACGTAGTCGGATACCTTGAAGCGCTGCATCCTGGAGTAGGAAATGCTGTATTTTCTTAGCAGAACTACTACACCTTGAGAATTGTTTAGTGTCTTGATCACCATCTTAAGAATCTAACGAAAATTCCAGCAGTTATTTATTGGGACTTTATCATCTAAGAAATCATCTGTTAGTGCATCACTGATTTCAGATGGTAGGTTCTGTAATAAATGCAATCTTTTGAAGACTAAACTTTTTTTCCCAGACTTCTTAAGAAAAGGAAATAACAATATTAATAATATTATCACATTAAAAATCTCCAATTATTGTTTAATCTTAGTTACACATAAAGAAATTAAAATGTGGTGTTAATTTTTGGAATGAGAATAGATATTTCATTTAATTGTGTTGCAAAAAGAAAGTCAGATTCAAAGTTCAAAAATTTTTAAAACGTTAAAATAAAACTGTAAAAAAGTAAAATAAATAAGTTAAACTAAAAACAAATGCCAAGAAAAAAGAAGTCTAAGTCTGTTGATATAAAATAACAATAAGCCACACGGATGAAAAAATCTTGTTCTAAGTTCTTGCTCTAACACGCAGGTTGCTGTAAGTAATTATAAATGCCACAAAGTTATTCAACTGTGAAATTAATTATACACACTGGTTACTTAAAAAGAAATGTCAAATCGTTTTCTGTGGTCTACATTAACATACCAGAAAAAAATAAGACACTTACCTTTTGACATTAACTACTTTTTCGGAAAAAAATGACAATCTTCTCAATCTGATCAAAATGTCAGCTGAAAAGGCAACTTCTGCTATAAAACTATCCGCCTTTCTCGCTAAAATATTCATCACAGAACCCGTGCTGCCATGCATCTTGGAAGAGATTGGATCGTCAGAGTATTCGTAAGTATCGTCAGAGTATTCGTCAAAATGGTTATTGTATGTAATTTTAAAATGAGTGGCACTTATAAGTACCGTAGGTAAATAAAGGGTTTAAAGTTCTTGTCTAACGCAAGCGGAGTTTCGCTACAACTTGATCAAGGTTTAAAATCACTAGGTCCGTTGCCATAGCCCTAGTGTAGTTTCAAAGTTTCGTGTAGTACAGTAAAGTGGGCTCAAATCATAACAATCACATGGCAAAGACAAACATGTGTCCTCCATTGAATTCAAAACAGACATCAGACTAATTGTACTTGATAAAATTTCAAATTTCATAAATGGGTAATATATTTTGTTCACACAGATGTTATGAAAAACACTTCATCAAAAAATTTAAAATTAAAAAAAAAAGTTTATTTTATGCATTTAATTTAAAATAAAATACATTTTGCTAACATTTGTACTTAATTGTTGACAAATTTCCTCTTTTTAAGGAAGTTTCTGAAAAGATCAAAAGTTGGCAACAAACAAGCGTATGAACTAATTAGCTGAAAACACATAATTGCTAATGTGCATAATGCAGTGACTATGACGTCTCATGAGTTTTTGAACTGATTGGCTAAAAACACGGGGTTATAATTATCATGTGGCTTTGACGTCACATGAATTGAGCCCATTTTGCTTAAGGTATCCGACTACGTTCGGAACCGTGATTTCGCTGAAGCACATAAAAGGGTAATTTTCATGATATTTAGTGTCACTTAGATTAAAATACATGTATAAAATTGTTTTAAGGACGTTTTGACAAAAAAAATGATTTAAATACATTATTTTGGCAAAAAATTAACTTAGAATAATCTTTTTTCAAAATGTTCTCCTTTTGCGAAAAAAATGCTTCTATTATAATAATGTTTTGCCTGTATATGGCTCAAACCTCTGTACAGAGGCTCAACTAGAATTTTTGGAATATATAACTTAGAAGTGGGTTTATTCATATTTTACAACAAAACGCCGATAATTATTTCAATGGGTTGTAACTCTGAAAATAACGTGACTTTTTCAAAATCATAGTTGAGCCTCTGTAAAGCGGTTTGAGCTATATACAGGCAAAATATTATTATAATGGAAGCATTTTTCACAAAAGGAGAACATTTTGAAAAAAATATTATTCTAAGTTAATTTTCTGCCAAAATATATGTATTTAAATAATTTTTTTTTGTCAAAATGTCCTTAAAACGATTTTATACATGTATTATAATCTAAGTGGCACTAAATATCATGAAAATTATCCATTTATGCGCTTTAGCAAAATCACGTTTCCGAACGTAGTCGGATACCTTAAGGTTAGTTTATATTTATGGACTTTTTCACATCGGGAACAAATCTAGCAGTTGACGTTTTGGAAATTGAATAAGCCTTAAGCTAAGTTTGAGTGACTTATTCGAAATTCTAAATAAATCCACAACATTATAAACAATTGATCCTTTTCTGAAAAAACAGCAATACCACCTGTGATTGTAATCAGCGTAAAGTTTCGCACTTACGTTCACACATACATTTTCAGTGCTATATTTCTTCAAATAATTCCCCTGTGAAACGGAATAATTCCCATGAAATAAGCCAATAACCGTCACGAAACACTCCATCATAAATTAACCTCCTAAAAAAAAGTGTCTCCTATAAATGTAAAAGCTAATTGTGTGCAAGCTTACTTTGAGTTTAATAGTCCATCAAAGAAAGAAATGTCCCACGGGAGCTATTTTAAGCATTTCTTATTTCGCCGAGGAGTTTTTTTTGCAACTGTAGAAGAGATATTAAAAGAGTAATGAAAAAGGTAGAATATATCCCTTGTGGGCGAGCAATCTTGATAAACGTCAAATATATGAGCTAATCTACCAGAAATAAAACATTTCTTGGGTGGTAGGAGTATTTTTTCCCCTTCCGTTTACATTAGATTGCTTATGATTTATAAGAATTGCTACACATTTTTACTATATACTTTATGTAATTTCCGAAGGCTCTTGAAATGTCCTTAAAGCTTTTTATTTAACTTCACTAAATGATTGAATTTTTACAATATAGATATTAAATCAATCTTTATAGAAGTATTATACTTAACGTAAGGTAATATATTTTTGGCATGAAAAATATGTTTGGGGAATAATGATAGTGTTAAATCACGCTTTTTCACATACGTTATTTTATAGCGATGAAACGTATATCAATTACTGCAGTACTTCTCAAAATTTATTGAGGCCGCCGTAGCCGAGTGGTATATGTATCGGATCATGACTGGATTTGTCACGTTTTCGAACCCAGTACCACTAAAGACCTATCGTGTAGAGCAGAGATGCTCGCTAAATCTGTCGAGAGCTGAAACGTACTTCCATTGGTGTGGTAGTTTGGAGAGAGGGGTGCCAGCTCAGGCGTCGTCCATGTCACTTGAGCATGTTTCAAAATTACGTGGTCCGTCACCAAAAGCTTTCGTGTAGCTGAACAGTGCGATGTTAATATTCAATCATTCACTCAAAATTTATTATTTAAGACCAATTATTCAATCCTAATATTCACCGTGCCCCTTTATCCACACAATAACAAGGTATTGAATTCAATAACACCATACTTTGATGTTAAAGCTACAACACGACTTCAGCATCATATTTGACACCGACGTATAGAAACATCTTGCTCAACCAAAACGGTAGTAATCCGGGGCGTATATATACGTCTTTCCGAAGTACGTTTTTCTTCTGTGCACTACTATCCATAAAATTATTCCGAAGGCTTTGGAAAGCAATAAAAAAACCTGGAAAGTGTTCGCGAATGATTTACTATTTAAGAGTGATTTGCGTAGCTTTTAACCGGCATTTAAGAGATTAATTTAAACCGTACAAATTATCAAGATAAATATTAATTTTTGTATGCATTTTTTTCATATGTGACAAGATCATGGGGTCCCTTCTAATTTTTCAAATTGTTCTTAACTTATAATTGTTAAATTAATTATACAATGCATTCTGCAGTACTGTGATACAGTTATAAGTATATTATATCAGTGTCAATGTGTATTTTATTTCCTATTATGCCCGAATGTATTCTGTTTGTTTACTTTCCATAGAGTAATAATTTTCTTAAATAATCTTTTGTTTTCGACTTCTCAATATGCTCGCATCTCCCTTGTAGAGTTATCATGTCCCCTTAGTGGGACGCGCTCCACAGTTTGAGAAACGCTGGATTACTCAAATATACTAGTGTGACGTCGTGGACTGGTAGCGTGATAATAACGTCACAGCCAAATGTTGAAATAAAAGAAAAATTTAGTTTCTTAACAAATTAATTATTAATGATGCAATAAGGTAAAACCTCTGAGCCAAGCCGGTGCATTCAGTCTATTTCACGGGGGAGATCAATCACTTCACAGCACTGCTTTGTCCAAAGGACGTTTGCTAATATTTCTAAGAAGTTGGCTGGGTAACTTCTACAACGACACCGGCGTTCATTCTCTTTCCTTTCCCCATGAAAACCTCCTATCCACTCTCCGTCTTATCTCGCTCCCATCATCTCTTTTCTGATCTCCATTTTTCGTCTCTCTGCTCCCTAGTCTCCTCCCCCTGTTCTCTAATCTCTTCTGGTCTTTCTTTCTGTTTTGGATCCCCCTCTCTAAAAAAAACCCTTTTAAACACGAGGGGAGGGTCCACAACACTCTTCTCGTCACTTATCATTGGCAGACCACAAAAGTCTGCCCACGGACCTCGGCCTCATTAATGTCCTATTCGTGCGGAACTCACAATCACACACTCTGGCCCGTCGGGAATGTAAAGGCGCCAAATTTCTCGTCCAACATCTGGTCACTTGTCCATCACACCGCCTTTGTTTCTTAAATCCATTCTCTCGCCATCTGCCTAGGCGACAGTGTTCTTCGTTATACAGGCTTCGCCAATTGTCGCTCGATGGGCACTCCTATGTCTATTATGACTAGCAGTCTGAGTGTCGGCGCGACTTCGAGGTCAAACAATAAACAATGACCCCACGGCCACGTGCTCCGTCTCTTCACCACCTGTTCTGCGCTATAAACTTTGACGTGAATGGAAGGGGTGGGGTACGTACCAAGCGAAGACGTTACACTACCAAATTTTTACTTGTTTATTTATTTATGTTTATTTTAATTAAAAGTACGCTAAAATCTGATTGTTCCTATTTCTAAGGGATTTAATCTTTATGCCTTTCAAGTACAGCCAGAAGTTTACTTTATACAAAATGATCAAAAATTGGTTAATGTATGTAACTACGTTCGAGGCCGTCATACCCCAGTGGTTATGGTCACAAACTCGTGGCATCCGTGTCACATGTTTGAGTCCTGGTGCCACTGAGGACTAGTCGTGTAGAAGGGGTGATGCATGTCATCTGTCAAGCTTAAGTCCTCCCGTTGTCAAGGTGTGGTAGTTTGGACAGGGGGTGACAGTTGATATGTCATCCTCGTCACTTAACCGAGGCTCAAAATTGCGTGGTCTGTCTGCTTGTGTTGCTTTATAGTGCATCATTAATATAACTCTCTTCTGCTACGTTCGAAAATGTATAAATGAATAATGTTTTTTGATATTTAGTGTCATCTGACACACAAGATACACATATAAGAATAATTAAGAATGTTAGTATAATAATAATTATCAAAACGCAATTTTTAGCAAAAAACGAAGAAATATTTTTAGCATATTATCGCGAAACGCTCTTCTTCCCTTCTTCGTATAACAAAATTATTTTTCTCTCTTATATATATAGTTAAGACTTCTCTACAGAGCTTGGACAAAGTTTGTTGAAAATTTCACATTATTTTCATGTTTACTGTAAATTGAAATAATAGTCAGTGTTTTTGTAAAAATGTATCTACTATGATATATTAAAATATGAAGTAATACACTTCTTAATTATATAATTCAAAAACCCGGTTTATGCCCCTGTACAGAAGTCCCAGTTAGGCTAGCTCTTATTATTACAAAAGCATTTTTCATAAAAGAAAAATATTTTTAATACAAGTCTTTCTTTGTTTTTTTGCCAGAAAATTGCATTTAAATGATTTCTATTGCAATCAATAAAAATAATTTAAATGCAATAAAAAGCAAAGCATATGTATATTCTAATTGGGATGATACTAAAAAAATAAAACATTCTTCATTATACACTTTTTTAAAAGAACGGTTTTAAACTTAGTCGGAACATACTAGGAATATTTTCAATGGGGGTTAAAACCAGTTTTAAGGACTTTTACCTCTTCCATTTATATCGATGAGGAAAAACCTATGGAATACAATGAATATTGTTCTCAAACTGTTGCTAATGAAAAAAAAAATTCGAAAATCTTTAGATCATTGCCGGATTGAAAGAAAAATAAATTTATATCATTACCAGAGATTCAGTAACCTAAATATAAATTCAAAGCTTGAAACAGAAAAGCCCATTAGTAGAACAATTGATAATTACAAATTTTAATTAAAATACTGATAAGCTATTATTAAGTTAACTGAAATTATATCAATACTAATTGGAAATATGAGTTGTGTTCCTAGAAGTACCCGAGCCAACAAAGAAAACACAAAAATTTTGGAAAAAAATATATTTATTTGTCAACATAATCTTCTTTCAGCTCTATATACTTTTCCCAGCAATGTTCTATATGTTCGTTGCCCTTTCTATAAAGAGACCTGGCTTGTTCCTCAAAATTGGCATGAGGCAGCGATTCTAATTTTAATTCATTAATTTTGGCCATTGCAAAAACGGGTTCGTGAACAGGTGAATTGTCTTGATGAAATAATACTTTTTTCTTAGCAAATACGGCCGTTTTTCCTTGATTTCGTCACTCAAATGTTGCAATAATTTAGCGCAATACTCGCCGTTGATAGTTTTTTTTAAATTTTACTTTTCAAGATAGTCCAAGAAAATAGTCCCTCGCACATCCCAAAAAACCGACGCCACAACCTTGCCTGCAAATGGAACGGTCTTCGACTTCTTTGGAGCCAGATCTACCTTTTCAGTCCATTGTTTGATTATTCTTTTGTCTCGCGTGTGTAAAGGGATGAATCCATGTTTCATCCATGGTCATTAAACGGTGCAAAAATTATGCTTTGTTGCTGCGAGACTTCGTTAAACTCTCAATTAAAATATCTTTACGACACAATTTTTGATTGAGTGTGAGTAGACGCGGCACCCATCTTGCACACAGCTTTCTCATGTCCAAATTTTGAGATAATATGTGATGTAACGCACTTTTTGAAATGTCTACTATGTCTGCTAGCTCACGCACTTTTCCGTCGGCGATCATCCAGTATGGCTTTGTGGATTGTTTCACCATTTCTGGGAGGGGGGTGCCAGCTCAGGTGTCGTCCACGTCACTTGACCATGGTTCAAAATTACGTGGTCCGTCGCCAAAAGCCCTCGTGTAGCATAACAGTCCGACGTTAATATTCAATCAATCAATCACCATTTCTGGAGTCTTCGCATCATTTGTCGACCACTGCGATGCTCGTCTTGGAAGCTCGTTCGGCTTCGTTTAAACTCTGCTACTCAATATTTTACTGTTGTAGAATCTCTTTCAGATTTCATATTGGTTGGGCGGAGGTCTTTCAAATAAAAGTATTGTATCACAAAATGATGTACTAACAAATTCACTGAAAGCATTCATTATTGACGGCTTCCAAACGAATACTTAAGAACGTGGGGTCTTAAAAATTTGTAACATATTCTTTATAGATTGCGTGCTTTCTAATAAATTGATATTTTTCAAACAACTTCCCCCATCTCTCGGTCAGGTCGTGTACTTGCCACCGTCTTACATTTGAAGTTTGCTCACAAAATTGAAGCACATTTCAGTGACATAGATGACACTCAGCTAACTTTAAGTTTCGGAATTCAAAATTAAGGAAATTGCGCCAGATGTGAGCTCTGCAATTCTCTTTTAAGTTATAAGTTTCTCAACAAAACCTAAGATTATTTTATGAAGTATTCTTAGTCTCTTAATTTCTCATCTTAAATTTCCAAACATACAACATCATTCTTTCATATCAATGCAAATTAGTAATTGAAACATATAATTGTCTTATTAATACCTAATATCAAATAACATTAACATGTTTTTCGTTTCTTTGGAATCAAATAATAAAATACAATTGTAAAGATGTAACTTTGCATAAAAGGATACATAGCATTCCTTGAATTTGCAAGCTCATCTGAAGAAAACATTCTTATTTATAGAGACATTAATTAAAACAAATTCTTAGAAAAAAAAATGGATGAAATTCACCTCTTTGCAGAATATTTGTAACTCGTTCAACCTACGTGATTGTATTCATTTCGGTACCTAGAAATGGTAAAGAACTGTTTAGGAAAGGAAAAGAAATAGTTTACATACTAATTAAAATCTTTCAATTTATTTAAATATAACGTCTGAATCTTCCTAAAATGTAATAAAAAAGAAGTTACTTCAAGTGATAGTATTCAAACGAGGATTTGTCCCCTTTTAAAAGGAAATGAATTTTTCAATTAAATGAGGAGAGTGAGAGAGAGAAAGAATACAATATACGAATACAAATGACATGTTACGGCAAGATTAACTGAAAGAATTTATTTCTGATTCAGATACTTGAATATAGAAATTAAATTGAATTATTCGAAAAAAATATTTTAAGGTATCCGATTACACTAAAATAAACACCTTTTTTAAAAAAGAATTGCCAATTTTTTTATGATTTTGTTTTATAGGCCATCGCATTAGCTTTATAAAAATACCAAGTTTTAATTTTTCATTCGCTAGAACAAAAACTACAAGTACCGTAAAATCCGGCGTATAACGCGCACTTTTAACTCAAATAATAAGATCGAAATTTAAGGGTGCGCGTTATACGCCGAATAGATAAACGATATCTTTAAAATTAACAAATATAAATGAGCATAAAAAAGAGCTTAGTTCTACACGTATCGAAATGCTATTTATTTAAATGAAATAATATGACTTATGAACTAAAAGAGTTGTAGTTCTAGAAGTATAATATTTTTTTTAAAGTCTGGGGTAGTACCTCGAATAAATTACGTCAAAACATAAGAGCATTGTATACTAACATTTCAGATTTCTTTGTAAAGAATGCGTTATACGGGGAATATACCTTAAAATAAAAAAATACAACTTGAAAGTATGGGTGCTCGTTATACACCAGTGAGCGTTATACGCCGGATTTTACGGTATTTAAGTAAAAGCACAGATGTCATAACTTAACATAAGATTTAAAACTTTAAAATGTGTTTTTCTCGAAATGTGTGTTTTTTTTTTTCGAAAAACCCAAATGGAGATAGCGATTGCTCAAAAAGTTTTTTAAAATAACTTGCTGAATTTTGTTGTGAAATTTTATGTTCTTTTTAATGGTAGAAGTGTTTTAACCTTCAGATTTATGAATCACTGTTTTATTACATAATTTACTGTTCTTTATGTGAATATAATCACATTTTTTGAAAGCAATATCATATAATAACTAAGATAAAGTCCTCTAGATTTTGTAAAAATTAAAATATCTCTTATCCCGAAGAACATTTCAAAAAGGCTGCAAAATAATACATCAACATTGAAAATATGAGAATATGATCATTTACTATTTGCACAGAGCGGGCCCCGTTTATGTAATTTATTGTCAATTTCTACCCATTTTCTAAACATTTTAGTAGTAATAACTTATCTTTCTCTTCTTAATTTTAGACTTTTTTTCTTAAAATGTACTAAATTTATTTAAAAACCACAAAAAAATCTCCATATCTCCATTATTTTCAAGTCCAACTATTAGCTCAGTCTCTATTTATTTATTTATTTATCTTGGTGGAATTTTCAATCGTTGATAAAATACATTTTAAAGCACTCAATTGAGCTGGAATTTTATATACATGATTATTTTGGATGACAGTACAAAATTTAATAATAATTAATAAAAAATAATTGATTAACGCTAATTTTTTTTAAAGAATTACAAATACAGGCAGGTTGGTATAAATTTTGGCGACTTAGCGATCCTTTTGGCGACTTGTGTCAAAATTTGAAAAGGTTCTTTTCTCACGTTTGAAAGCATTCAGTTGAACTGAAATTCCATAGGCACGATTGTTTTGGCGGACAATACGATACTATAATGATAATGAATAAAAATTAATTACCACTTAATGTTGAGATTCTGTCATATGTATATACATATTTATATTAATTGTAACTATTTAATAAAAAGTAGCTAAAAAATAAAAATTTTCTTTGTTTATCTAAGTAGGAATTGACTAAAAACAATTTTTTTTTATATTATTTGTTTAAAATAAAGTTATCGCAAGTAGTCGGATACCTTAATAAATTTATGTAGAATAGAGCTTTAAATGTTAATTTAATGTATTAAATGTTAATGTTAATTTAATACCATGGCATTTTTGATTTGAAGTAAATAAAAAAGTTTAAAAACATTTCTCTGTGCGCGTTTGCGTTTTAACTTTTACAATGATAATTTGCACCATGACCGGGTATAGTTCTGTAAATATTAATTATTATTTTTATTTAAAGATAAAAGAAAGTCTTCATATATGTGTTGATAATAACATTTAAATTTGAAATACTAAAACTATCCATCAATTAAGTTTTGTTCCTAAAATCACCATTTCAAAAAATTTAAAGAAGTTAAAAATAAATTTTAAAGAGAAAACATTAATTTAATTTTTTAACCACAATACTTGAATAAGCTAATAAATTAATCTAGTTTTTTTTTAAAGTTGAGTACAGATTTTAGTAAATAGAAATATACATATATGTACTATCAAGCCACAATAACGTATATTATTTAACAGGTCAATTAAAATTAACCAACCCAGACAATTATTATTTAAAACTTAAAAAATAAATCATAATTTACACTTGCTATTTTATTGCAAATGGAGATATAATAAATATTACCTGATATCACACACACTCAAGAAAAAATAATAGTTCATTTTAACTAAGTATGGTTAGGATATAATAATCAGTTATAAAATACAGTATAATAATGGGAAAAAAAAGATGATTACTATTTGAGTCTTCATAGTTAGAAATACTCTGTAAGAGCACATTATGATACATAGGTATTAAAAGTTTTGTTACTGTATTCATCTAAGTTACTACATATGATTTAAATTTCATTACTTCCACAAGTCAACTATTCCACTTAATTTATTTATGCAAAAAGTGTAACTAATATATATGAGACAAAAGTATTATTTTGATGTTTTTTCTTAAGAAAATTTATTTAAAGAATTTATTTAAATTCATTTTTTGCGAATTTTATTTAAATTCAAAAACAAACAATTAAAGTATGTGCATACCAATTTTTGAGCAAAGATATAAAGGGGGAACCGTGAATTGATCGGTAGCATACATTTTCAATAACAGCTTAAAATATGAATGTAATTTACTGCATCATGTCCCATTTACAAAAATAGTTTGAGGATCTAGAATTAACAGGGGAAAAAAGCTAAGCCAGAAAGTTGGCTTACAATTAAGATGTATATCTGTCTATTAGATAGGTCTGAAGGAAGAAGGCAGCTTTGCTCGCTGTTGGTAGCTTTCTTGATTTATACAGCAGGGAGTTATTCAAAAGTTACTATTCGAAGTAGTAACATTAGTGAAGAGTGAAGACACAGTAGTGAGAACTTCTTACAGAAATATCTGTTGTTTGCATCCTACTTTTTATAAAAGCATTAGGGGTCATTTTGTGTGATAACATAGCAGATTACGCATCAATGGAAAATGTTCTTCCCCCTATCACATCAAGAATACTGAACATACATTTGTCTTAATATATGGACACTGTGATTACTATTAAGGATAATAATGTGATTTGCAATTATATTTCTTTATTTTAAAGCATTAGTTGACTCTGACTTTATTTTAAAAGTTTGGAATGCAAGTTGATACTTAGGGCTCAGATGTTCGAATAGTTTTAAGAAAATGAGACTATTTTCACCCAGTGGACTGATTAGACGCGACCATATATCGAGTTTCAAATGATGTATAGACTAATTGGGTAAGCTTGATTAAAAGAGGCAAATTCAACTCGTTCCACCATCACCTAGAATATCGAAAAATCTTTTAATCAACTTTTTCAGATACTTACCTATTGTTTTGCACTGTAGCCATACGCTTTTGCTATTCATAAGGTGCAGCCAATACGTCATAATAGAAAGGTATAAATAAAAATTATTTTAAATGTCAATTACATGTATTCTGAATTGTAAATATGCTAAAGAATACTTCTTCCAGTAAAGTGATAAATCACAGACGTTGAACCGAATTTTAACTAAATTCAGAAATATAGACGATAATACCTTAAGTCACATAATAAACAGGATATTAAGTAAGATATGTTTTGAAAGCACCCCCTAAAAAAAACTCAAAAGGAATGATAACCATTGACATATTTTTATTAATAATTACTAATTTGAAATTTTTGTCTCATTAAATGGATTTACTTTTTTAATTACTGAGAAAAAAATTTTTAACAAATTTTGAAATTAATATTAATTAGTTCATTTTTCTTAACCATGGGGTCATTTATTTATCTATCCACGGTAATCTAGGGGCTATGGTTACGAACTCGTGGCCACGAGAGTTCGAGCTCTTGTGCCCCAAAGGCTTGGAGAGGACTATATAGCAAATACAATATGAGGACTAAAATAAAAAAATGTAACTCTTATTCTTAAATGGTAACTGCTGTAGCTTGGTGGACAAGGTCACGAACTCGTGTTCATCTTTCCAGTCACGAGTTCAAGTTATGGTGCCCTGGAAGACACCATGGGTAAAGAGCTTGATGCATGTTAAATCTCTGGTGGCTCAAGAGAATGAATGAATGTTTATTGATTTGGCACACTAAAACAACACGAAGGCTATTGGCGACAGACCTCGCAGTTTGAACCATGACACCTCATCTCCGAGCTTCCACGCCCCGTCAATGGGAAGGCTTTGATCAAAAAAAATTGACGACCATCAAACCATACAGACTGCAGGTTTTCAAAGGCACTAGAACTCGAACATTTGACACGCCAACCACGAGTTCACGACCATAACCACTAGGCTGACAGACACCGCCTTTTGTCTTGGTTCAAACTCCTCACATTGGCATGATGTAGAAAAGAGGAGAATGGGATGCCAGTGTGTGTTTGTTGCTTCATAGGGTGAAGTTAATATATATTTACCCTCATTATCCATTTTCAACAAATTTCATCAATATACTGTAAATAATCTCCATAACTAGCACACGTATATTTACGAAATCCACATCCCTTCTAAGGGATGTACTAAATTAATCAACTCATTTCAACATTTCCAATTCAGGGTATTTAATTCACTTAAGTATTTCCAAATGCAAAGTTGCTTATTTGAACTTATCTCATTACGTTTGTTATGTCTGAAATAAAATGATCAATACATTCAGTTTTAAGACAAATTCATTTATAAATTTGAATAAATCCTCATCTTGAGTTGGTTCTCCTTTATTAGAACATAGAATGATTTCGGTAGAATATTTGAATCAAATGGGGATTTTAATTAGAAGTCAAGCTATTTCCTCCCATCATTTTCAAAATAAATAAAATTGTATATTTTACACAGAATAAAAATTAAAGTGCTGATATCAGACAAACTTATTTTTGAATAAAAATATTATTAATTTGAATTGGGGCATATATTTTGATTTACAAACTTGAAGAGAGGTAAGACTTCAGAGTGGTAAAATAATTTGATCTTATTATAAATGAGGGATTAGAGACTTTATTTATTAAAATTAATTCCTTATATGTAAAATCCATATTTTATTGAAACCATGGAAATGTAAAATTTATCTGTAATTTTGTTGTTATAAGTTAAAATATTTTGTGAGTGCTTCGCTATTTTTCGAGATTATTACTTAAGACACGTTGTTTCAACTCATGTCGCATATTAGATTGCTAAGAAATATGTAACTAATTACTTCATTTTGGTGTTGTGACAATACATTTATTTTATAATGTATTTTTCTAACCTAAGGTTCATGATGTTAATTTTCAAGTAAAGATTTTAAATATTTCTTACATCATTTTATTTACAAAACCAAACCACGTAACATTTAGAACAACTAAAAGCATATCAATCATAAAATCAGACGATAAAGTTAAATAACAATCGCCGGAACAGACAGGAATCGATACAAAAGCTATTGTTGCCACAATGTCAAACAAAATAATTAATTACATCTTATTTTTAAATTTTGAATCCGTGTCAAGAGTTGCCACACACGTATTGGGTGTAAGGGAAAAATTCTCTGGTCTTTTTCCAAAGAAAACACAGTTTTTTTTCGCTTTTTATTTAAATATTGATCTAAAATATAATGTCCCTTGATTGTTGCAAATGTCTGCCAGCGTTCTGGTAGCTTATCTAACCCCCTGGAAATGAAATGCAGTGTTTCAGAGACAGCATTCTTCCACTGACATTTGGACAGCCCCATAATTTATATATTTGTTTCATCAATAAAGTTTTGCAGCGATCTGAACAGATAATAGATGGTGCAATATGAAGAGTATATGTTGCTGAGGAAAATTTTCCCAATCCAACTCTACATTTTTTAAAGCGGCGTTTCTTACCTCGTGTAGTTTAGAGTTGTCGTGATGAAGAATCATATCCTTTCTGTGGGCCAAAGATGGACGTTAATGTTGAATGTTTTCGTTCAAAACATCAAGTTAAGAACAGTAATGGCCATTTCATTTTCTTTTTAGCAACTCATAGAGCATTATACCCTTGCTATCTGACCAACAATACAACTTTCTTCTGATGCACATCAGGTTTGGATGTGGACGGTCGTATCTCCCCATTGTAAACATACACTTTTTTTTCTAACCACGTGTTTGTATACTACCCACTTTTATCTCCAGTCACCAAGTGGTAAAAAAACGGTTCCCGTTTGTGACAAGCAAGATTCGAAGAACATATCGAAGTTCTGTCCATTAAGACTTTTTCGCTTAAGGTATCCGACTACGTTCGGAACCGTGGTTTTAAAAAAGCGCATTAAAAGATAATTTTCATGATATTTAGTGTCACTCAGATTGGAATACATGCATAAAATTGTTTTAAGGACATTTTGACAAAAAATATTATTTAAATACAATATTTTGGCAAAACAATAACTTAGAATAATCTTTTTTCAAAATGTTCTTTTGTGAAAAATTCTTCTATTATAATAATATTTTGCCTGTATATAGCTCAGACCTCACTACAGAGACTCAATTAGAATTTTTGAATAATTATCATTATTTTCAGAGTTACCAACAATTGAAATATAATTATCGGCGTTTTTTTCTTAAAATTGCTCCCTTCTGTTGTCGTAAAACATGGATAAACCCACTTCTAAGTTATGCTTTTAAAAAATTCTAGTTGAGTCTCTGTACAGAGGTCTGAGCTATATACAGGCAAAACATTATTATAATAGAAGAATTTTTCACAAAAGGAGAGCATTTTGAAAAAAAAAGATTATTCTAAGTTAATTTTTTGCCGAAATATTGTATCTAAATAATTTTATTTTCTCAAATTGTCCTTAAAACAATTTTATACATGTATTATAATCTAAGTGACACTAAATATCATGAAAATTATCCATTTATGGGCTTTTGCAAAATCACGGTTCCGATTGTAGTCGGATACCTTAATTCGTGTGGCACCCAAACAGAGAGTAATTACTCGAAACCAAGCCTTTTAATGTAATCCAAAGCAGTAGTCTGATTTATCCCAAGTACGAAGACCACATCTGTAGACATACAAGTGGAATTTTTTCTGATTATTCTGCGTAACACTTCGTCATTGACGTGTGATGGACTTCTGATATATAAATTTATCTTTGAAGAAAAATCACTCAAGCAAAATTTCGCAAATCCGCTTTTCCATGTACGAGTTGTTACTGCTCGAAACACGTCACACAAGGTTCTTTTTACCTCCATTCCGTTATTCCCCTTTTGGGACTCAAACAACGTACAATGTCATAAGTGCACATTTTTTTCACTCATATTGACAAGTTTTACAAGTTTAAAAAAACCCAATCTAAATTCGAAAAAATGTGTCAAATCTTTAATAGTATACTATTAAAAATTTGACACATTTTTTTCCGCCTTTCAGTATACTAAGTTTACTCTTTAAACCGGTTTCATTCGGATCAGAATTTTTGCTAAGGATCGAAAATGCATAAAAGTGCATGTGTTCAAAAACGACAGAAATCTTCCTTATACCCAAAATTCACAAATACAATGATTGAAATGAAGGAATAACCGCTGTGGACTAAATTTCCGCCTTTACTGCTTCTTGCCTATTCTCGAAACTCTCAAGAAAGTTTAATATTTTGAATTGAATTACTTACTGAATTGTAACAGATTACTGATGTCATTGCTAATGCGGTAGAGCATAGATAAGATGACTTAAGAAATAGGATAAAAAACTGAACACATTTCGATACAGAGAAATCATTTAATTATTTATATCCCTACTTAAGTTAATACTTTCTGTTATAGCTTTTTAATTATTACATTTCTCTCAAGCTTTGTTTCATAGAATTGCTAACTTCTTTAGGCTCGTTTTGCAGAAGTAAGAATCTAAAATAAGCGACAGGTTTGGCTGAGTTACGCTCAATAGGATTTACACAGCACCAGTCGGGAATCGTGCTCGAGTTGGCGGCGCTCGCTTAGTTATGAAATGAAAACTTTTTAGACGCGTGCTTTTTTGAAGTAAAAAGTTCATGCTAACTTTTTCTCGGGAAGTTATGTGTTCTTTATTTAAATATTACTATCATGCAGACCACTTCCTCTCCTCTCCAGCGAGTGAACGAGAGATAAGCAGCGCAAGCTAAAATCATTGGAAGAAAAAAAAAGCTTATTCTTATGTAGGAGATCGAAGATAAGAAGAAACAAAATATGTGTGTGTGTGAGATCTATTTTCTGATTCAGTTGAAAGAGCACTTATAAGCATGAAAATGTGCCAAAAGCATTAAAATCTGAATATTTAATGAAGATCATTGACTAGAGATTTACTAAGATTTTGGGTTATATTAGTAATGAGAACTAAGAGAGAACGAGAAAACAAAAGCTTTAATTGTGAAAAAGTATGAACTCTCTAATTCTGTTTGAACAGAGTTTTTAAAGAAAAGTAAAGGGCTCTCAAGGCATACTTTTCAGTAGCCTTATATAGTAACCGTTATTAAATACGATATATAAACAATAGTTTCGTGTTATCAGGTCTGTATTGACGACATTATATGAATTGAAAAATATAATTGTCCATTCAGGGTGTACGATACATGGAAGATCAGGGTTGCACTCTTGGCGAGTTATATTGAACGTTAACATTGTAGCGATCGTACGTAAGCACCATAAAATCTTAACTTGGTTTATCATAAAAACATATTCCCTTTGTTTATTTACTTTTTTTTCAATTTTAAACAATTTCTTAATAATCCTTTTGGAAGTTCATTTATACAGAATTATACATAATTCCCCCCATGGTTTTGAAGATCTATATTAGAAAAAACAGCCTTAGATGAATATAACAAAAGAGTACTTCAAAGAATATAGACACAATTCAAGTTTTATTTACATACCTTACAGGTGTTCTGTGCGTTAAACTGGTTACAAGGCTTACATAAATGTGGTAGACTAGTTTGTACCACTCAACATGTTACTGTCAACGTAATTGACAGTACATGTTATATTTCCGTGTTAACCGAGGGCATAAGAATATATTTTCTTATCCCATTTGCCAAGTCATGCAGCAGAACTACATGAAAGGATAGCACGTGCTGTATATAACATTGATAGTACCATGTTGAGTCGAGTATAGCAGGAACTGATATCGCATCAAATATGCAGCGCGTAACTAAGGTTTCACACATGGAGCACACTTAGGTAGGTCAACAAAACATGAATTGTTTCTATATTCTTTTCACAAATGTTCTTTTATGCTGTATTCATTTTAGTTTTTTTTTTTTGCTGTAGCATTTTGAAACCTTGAAGCAAAATATAAATAATCTTGTATAAGGTATGTGTTCAAATGAAAAATATTCCAGGTGGGAATCCATGAGATGCAAAGGGTCACATATGAGACAGATTCATGAATAAAAATAACAATATTTAATGAGTGAAATGCATACAAATTTTCTTCAAAGAAATCACCCACGTTCAGGTAAGCATTCCATTGCTTAGGAAGGTTATGAATCCCGTTCCTCAAAGAACGATGCCGGTTGATCACACGGAACCAATTCAGAACTGCAACCTTTACGTCATCGTCGGAGTGAAATCTTTGACCTATTATGCTTTTCTTCAGTGGTTCAAAGATGTGAAAGTTGCAAGGCGAGAGATCGGGACTCTAATCTGAATGTTGCTAGACTTCCCACTTTTTTACGGGCCAGTGCCTCGTCACGCACCTTTTGACATGTTGCCTTGTATTGTCGTAGAAAATAATGATATCTGGCAAAAGCATACCTCGACGTTTACTTTTTTAGCCTAATGCAGTGTATCATG
>BMAV01002194.1:124224-138321 GCA_019973955.1 Trichonephila inaurata madagascariensis | reverse complement strand
TTTCTACTTTAATGGCTCTTATATGTTACAAAGCATAAATTAAAAATATATATTACATTAATGAATTATGTGGAAAATTTATTAAGATATACTAGATCTTGAAGTTCCACTGAATTAGGGATGTTTACCTAGTAACGAGTTGGGACTCATCTGGCCTTGATAACAGCTGTCACATGACGAGGCATAGATTCAAAAAGTTTCTGTAAACGTTCTACGAGCAAGATTTGCGAAATATTGACTAAAACTATCCATAATTCAGTAAGGTTCTTTGATGATGTGTGAGGGCCTTTAACTCCTTGTTTCAAAACATCCTAAAGATTCTCAATATGAATTTAGTCTGGACTTCGATGTGGCCAATTTATGACAAAAAAGTCAGAGGAATGCTCATCCAACCAACCATTCGCCAACTGGAATTTCTGAGAGGTGAAGTTGTCTTGCTGAAAAGCTCCATTATTGTGCGGATGACAGAACAGCGTAAACGGATGGAGAGGATCACCCAACAACTCTACGTACAGAATTGCATTAAGGAAGATTGGTAAACGCACCAAAGATCTCAAACAGTTCCTCGAAAAAACACTTCAGACCATGATTGAGCCACTATGCTGTTATACAATTCCAACCTGGCTTGCAGTATCCATGGCTTCATGGGCTTAACTCCATATTCTCAGCCTCCCCTCGTCGTTAAGTAGTCGGAATCGAGACTCATCACTCCATGCTACTCGTTTCTAGTCCTCTACAGTCCATTTTATGTGCTCTCTTGACCAGGCAAAACATGCAGCCCGATGACGGACATTGAGCAATGATACTCTCGTAGGTCGACAGCTTCCGAAATCCATACACTGAAGCGAGCGTTGCGCAGTCCATTTACTGACTGTACGACTGGCACTGTCATTCAACTGGGTGGTAATTTGAGCTAAAGTTTGTCTTCGCTGACTACGTATAATACGCCTGAGCCTTCTCTTACCACACACTGACAAGGCTAATTGTCCTTCGCTAGACTTTGCCCGTTCGCTAGTTTTTTGTACACCATCCATGTATTCTTGGTATACTCTTGACACTGTCGACCTTGAAAAGTCTAGCTTTCTCACGATTTCGAAAATTGAATGGCCCCTGCGTCGTGCCCTTACGATTCGTTTGTGATCGAAGGCATCTTAGTCAGGCAGTTTACTCATACTATAATTTCAGCAACTAATTCAGAATAACCACAGTACGTGCTATAAATGCAGCTACCATAGAACTTTCACTTGCGCATAAATGAAGCCCAGTGCTACACAATTTACATAGACCTTACTATCCCTAATTCAGTGGTATTTCAGTGTATTAGACTATTATGATAAACAGAATTTGATTAAATTAATTTTTTGTTTTAAATATATTTATTTTAGTGTTATCTGACTAGCTAATGATAAACACTACCTATGAACTTTTCTTCCTCGTATCATTTTCGGAAGACTGTATGACGCATGAGTAAATTTTTAAGGATTGTCTCACAATATATAAGCAAAATATAGTTTACAGTTTGGTGAGGTGGAAGCACTTATAGTTCTCTCAAACCTTGATCCCCTTTCAGAACATTTTAGATGTCATTAAAATGCTTTCAAATTGTCCTTTTTAACAAATAATATTTAAAATTTAAAATATAACTAACGAAATTTAATAAAAAGAAAAATTACATTGATGTGAATAAATTTACAAATATTATTAAAAAAAAAAGATAGAAGTTGATGAAAAAATGTTGACTTAATTTTTCTTGATGGGAGTGAGCGGAGCGATGCCTAGTTAATCCGGTTACAGTAAAGGTGTTCAAGTTAAAGAAAGAAAATATTTAGATGTAAAAATTTAAAACGAGTTGATATCAAGTGGAGCAGCTGTGAATGGCTGAATGGTCAGTTTTAAGGTAAGGTAAGAAGCTCGACCAACCACATTGAGTAGTAAATGGAGAGAATTTAAGAATAAAATTATAAGATAAATAATATAGATGACAGAGAACCCCTGTTTAGGAATTAAAGAAAAGCATGATCAATTAGGAATGACCCGGGTCTGTGGAAATTAAGTGGAGTATATTTTTCGATGCAAGTGATCGATTTATTGTCAGAGTTGTCAATTTTGTTAAGGAAGTTGGTAGCATTACTCCTGATTACTTGTGTAATAGTGGGTATATTGTTCGTGACTCTGAGGTTTACGTTCCTCATAAACCAGCGAGCGTTAAGAATTTACTTGACAATTAGACTTTGAGAACTTTGTAAAAAAATAATATGGGTCTTTGCTGCATGTCCCCAAACAGGGGAGGCGTAGGCCTGGATAGAGTAGCTTAGCATTTTATTTCAATTATTTAATTTTTGATTTTTTGCAAATTATGGGATAGAATTTATGCGCGGCTTTTTTAAATTTTTCTCTATTAAACGTTACATGTTATTTGAAACTGAGAATCTTAAAGAATATAATATCTTGGTATATTTTTAGCTTGATTAGACCAAGGGATGTAGATGTCTGGTGTCTTTTTGTATCTAGTGAAAAATATGGCTCCTATTTTTGAAGTGTCGTTAGTTATTTTCCAATTGGTAAACCAGTGATCAAGTTGTGTTAGGTATCGTCTGATCATATATGTGATGGAGGTTGTTTCATTGTGTTGACAAAGTATCGCTGTGTCTTCAGCATACATGCAAATTTCAGAGTTGTTCGTGGGAAAAATGTCATTGAGATACATATTGAAGAGCGTGGGATAAAGAAGAGACCCTTGTGGGACTCCAGCAGAAATTTCTATAGTGTTCGAGAGGATATTATTAATCTTGACAGAAAAAAATTTTACGGAAATGTAGGAATTAATCAGGATAATTAATGGATTTGACACTTTGTATTGAATTAGTTAATAGGCAAGAGACCTGTGTGCAAGACGCGATCGAATAATTTATGTATTTCTAGAAATACTGCATCGCTGTACATTTTATTTTTGGTGGCCATATTTAATGTACTCAACTGTTATGCGTAACTGGTGGTTGGTGAAGAATTGTGGCCGAATCCCGTGCTGCACCGGAATTAAGTTTTGATTTTGATCAAGATATCCATTTAATCTTTTAAGGATGATTTTTTTCCCACCAGTTTACTGAGAACTGGTAGTAGAGAGATTAGACTATAATTTCCGGCAAGATGTATATGAATTAAAGATAATAATTGTTCATTCGTCTCTTTTTTTCTTTTTCTTTTACATTTTCATTTGTTGGTTTTTAGTCGAACAGCTGGGTGCATAGATTGAGGTTTTAGTAACGAACAAGATGGCAGCTTAAAAATCTGTTATACCAAAAAAATAATTCAAGATACATAGACCCTCTACTAAATCAAGAACCTGTTCCTCTGTAAAATAAATAAAATACATAAAAATAGATGCCAGTTGAATCTAGAGAGCAATAAAGTTTCATATGACAAAGGATCAAAGCTTAGAATGTGATTTGCCAGCTCAAAAGTATATTTTCTTTTATTTTTTTTATTATAGTTATAGATAACTTTTCCCATTATTTTCCTCACTCTTTAGCTTCGAAACAAAATAAATTGATGATTATATAATGCTCTTAAGGGGCTTGATTCATTAAGTCACATGATAAAAACAAACACGTGTTTTCCATTGAATTAAAAACAAACATTAAACTAATAGGACTTGTTGTTCCATTTGTAAAACTCAGATAAAATTTCAAATTTCATATTTGGTTAAAGATGTTTAAATGTTAGGGACAAAAAAGTTTTCAAAAAGATTTTTTAACCCGCGGTCACTCGCGCCTGTTTTTCTACCGTCGTTACTCTCGCGGGGTGTAGAGAACACCCCAAACTTTTAACACGTGTATTTAATTATGAAAATAAAATTAAGTCATTATGATACATATTTATAAAGTACAAGATGTTTTTTGTATTATACAAATAAAATTATTAAATTTATTGCATACAAATGAGACTAACATTAATTTAAATAAACATACAAAATTTTCATTTTAAAACACATAATTTCATATTTTTTCATACTCCAGTAGAAAACGTCTATACCAGTAATAAATATACTTTATAAATAATGAGATAATGATAGTAGAAAGTAGAAAAATAATATTTTAATCATTTTCCAAGCATTCAGAGCAGACTGTACACATATGCTCAACTTCTCGATAGAGTTCTCAGCCCTCCAGATAAACTTTTGAAGGTCATTACATTCCAATCGTTCGAGAAAAAGGGAATGTATTAAGCCTGAAGGTTCAATGACCTAAAATGGGCAGCTACTGAAAAAATCATGGTTCTGCAAATTTTTTTAAGAATCCTGGGAGGGGGATTTTCTTGTTGCTGGGGTGTACAGAACACCCCGCGCGAGTGATCGCGGGTTAAATAACAAAAAAAATCGTATTTTATGCTTATACTTTTAAATAAAATGCATTTTGTAAATATATGTACTTTTCAAGAGAAAGTTTCTGCAAAGAGCAAAACTTGGTAACACCGGAGACACTTTATCGTGTGACTATGACGTCACATGAGTTTTTGAATTGATTGGCTAGAATCACGTGGCTTTCACTATCATGTGACTATGACGTCACCTTAATCAACCTCATTGTACAATGCAGACGATTTCGCTATTCCTTGGAATTTTGACCAATCATTACCTTCTGAAAGTATCGTATGGTAGATAACTTTTATAATGTACATAAATCATTAAACACAAGAATCGTTTGGTAGTATGAAACATTATATTTGAACAAAACTTTTTGCTGCTTTATGATAATCGCTTAAGTTTTTGAAGTTTGTAAGAAATATATAATAGGGGTGCAAAACTTTTTGTTGTTCAATATTTTTAAATTCCCCAACTTGTATTTTATTGTAGTAAAGGGAGGTTTTTTTAACATTTATTGGTATTTCCATTGGTAAAATGTCTTAAAAATACCTGTGAATGACATTAGAAGTAATTTGACTCTCATATTTGTCAAGCACTGTTTCATTACAAAATTTACAGTACCTTAAGTGAATATAATCACTGTTGTTTTAAGCAATTTCATGTAAGATAAAGTGCTCTAGTTTTTGTAAAAATTAAAATATTTCTTATCCTGAAGGTCATTTCAAAAAGGAATAGCAATGTAATACATCAAAATTGAAAAATTGACAATTTGTCCATTAAATATTTTTACTGTATTGTTGCCCCATTTATGTAATTTTTTGGAAATTTTTCCCCATTTTTTCCCATTTTTTAGTAGTAATAATTGATTTTTCTTTTCTTAATTTTAGACTTTTTTTCCTAAAGTGTTCTAAATAAATCTAAAAACCACACAAAAAAAATTTCCATGTCTTCATTTTTTTTAAAACAAAGTTATCGCAAGTAGTTGGATACCTTAATAATTGAATAAAAGGTGTAAATTTAGAAAAATTCACGCTTAATAATTATATTTATAATAGGATCTGATAAGAAAAGTAATGTAATCTTGTCTTCATAAATCAAAAAGATTGCAAGAGACTTTTGAGAGCCATGAAAAGCAGAAATGTTATCACAAGATATTTAATTACCTAATCATTTTGATGTATTTTTTTCTTCCTTTGCATTAATGCTAAAAATTTAACATCCCCCCATGCAAAAACTATTCTATAAATATCCTTCCAAAATTTTACACGAATAATTATTATAATAATTATTACATTTAAATTAAAAAAAGCTTTTTACACAATAATTTGTTTCCCCGTTAAATATTTAAAATAAATTCTACCTTTCCAAGTTCAGGATTTAATTTATTTTAGAAACGAGATAGGGGGAAAGAGCTTATATGTTAATTAAAATTTTCTGTTTCATTCAGTTATTATGTTTGAATCATTCCAAAATGTAATAAAGATAGATCTCTTCAAGTGAAACGAATTAAACCAGGATTTGTTGAAATTTATAAAAGAAAAGGAAATGTTATAGCAGGCTTACCTTTAAAACGTTTTAGATTTCGGAAATTTTTCAATTAAAAACTTTAACAAAAAAAAGAAACCTTTTAAACATAGAATCTTTACTCTATAATTTTCAAAGCAGTTGTGTTTTAATACTGGTATATTTACGTCACCTGATGGGATTATTTTCAAAATATGTGTTCAATCTTTAACGTCAACAATACTTTTAACAATACCGATGTTTAATTATTTGAAAAAAATCGTGTTAATTTCAAGAAAAAGTTTTTAAAAAATATCTGATTATTTAGATATTGTACGTATATGCACAGGATTTTATTTCTTCCCCCTTCAATTGATTGTGAAAAATAATTCCATAAAATGTATCTAAAGCATTTTTTTAAGTTCTTAAGAAGCTATCAATAAAAAGAAAACTAAATTTGTACTAAATTTACAATCATTTCGAAGCATATTTCAAAAGGCTAAATGTATCCCAATTACATTTAAGAATTTTTTTCATTATGTTGGAATACATGTACAAGAATGAAAACTGCGTATTGATTTCAAGCAAACGTTAATATTAATGCCAAGCTTAATAGCAATTCTTTCTGTAACTCTTTTTCTATGATTATCATTAGGTAAATTTCTATATTAATTGGCAACAAGAAGTATAGAAACCTTTCTGTATTTTTAGAAAATTACTAGTGCATAGCAATGAAAGTAGAATGATTTATCTTTAATTGAATGGTTTTCCTTTAAGTAGGCTTACATTACTGAAAACTTATTGAAAATTATTCGAAACGCACTTGTTACTCAATTATGAAACCTCGCTTTGTAGTTTAAAAACAAATAATTGTATGTGTTCTTATATCCATATGACAGAAGTGAAAACTTCTGAATTATTTTGGGCTAGAAAATCCAACTGTTAGGACGTACTACGTTTTCTTTTACAACATTTTCACATTTGGGTATTAAGTTGCTTTCTTTTTCGTGTCCATTCACAGGTGGATTTGTTTATTTCATCCATTATCTGTAAAGGGCAATGTTTAAATAATTATGCATATTTATGTACTAATACACTTTACATATAAATTACTTATGCACATTATATTTATATAATATATATGTAAATGTGGAACTTACGTACTAAAACAACAATGCCAACTCTCAAGATAAATCGCCAAGTTGGCAACTCTGAACTCCATCGTGTTGTACGCAATGAATTGTGAACCATGTGCTTCCTTTCTTATAATGTTGCCAAATGCCGTTGCTATAGTGCATAAGTACCATTTATATAAACTAACGCCGTATACTATGTAAGGCTAAGAAACCTTTGCCCTTAGATCCTCTTACAATACTTAAAATTCTCTAAGGAAAAAAAATGAGAGTCAAAGACAAATGAATGGTAAAATGAATTTTTCACAATTTATGCTTTTATTTTCTCGTATTCTCTTAGTTTTCATCACTAATATAATCAAAAATACTGGCACGTTTCTCACCAATTCACTTCATTAAAATTTCCGATTTGAATTCTTTTAACTCTTTTTCGTGCTTAAGTGCTCTTTCTACTGAATTAAAAATAAATCCCAAGCTTTTATTCAATCTCATACATAAGAATAATCTCTTTATTTTTAATTATTTTCGCTTGGGCTCCTCTTCTGTGGTTCATTCGTTGAAGCTGTGTGGATGTGGGCTGAATGAGGGTAATATTTTAATGCGGAAAACAAAACTTCAGTGGGAAAAATGCATGAAATTTTTACTTAAAAAAAGCATGCGTTTTTAAAGTTTTTAATTGAAAACTAAGCGAGCATCACACTTACCCGGGCACGATTGCCGACTGAAGTCGAGTAAAATCCGATAGATTTTAACGCAGCCAAATTTGACGTTTTATTTTAAATTCACTGTTCAGCAAAACGTGCTTAGCACTAGAACGTCCGGGATTTTGATTACCCTTAAGCGACCACCTGTGTCATTTTGATACCGTGACATCCAATATGTGAAATAATTGTTTTTACTAAATATTTGCAGTACTACTGTTCAGTAGGGTTTAGTTTTAAGACTTTTTAATATTACTTCATATAATTAACATATTTTATGGATCTTTATATCATAAGAAACTGACGTTGATATTACGTTTCGCGAAGCCTGTTGGACCATTACTTAGTCTCAAGACATTTCGAGTCGCAAATCTGCCAGGAACATTACTATTATGCGGTATCCATTTTGTGCCATCCCTAGTGACATATATATCAGGATTTACAGGAATATTATCAATTACACCTACTCTTTAGATTCTTCGCAGTCACTTTCACTTAATCTTATGTCTTCATCGGAATCTAAATTAGAGCAACTAAAACCAACATCCGATTCATTCTCAGAGATGCCTCGCAACAAATTCACAGTTTTATCAGGGTTTAGACCTTTTCCACGAGCCATCGTTTCAGGGTGTTTGCTCTGCAAAAGGTTCGAAAATCAAATGATTTTTTATTTTTTTATTTTTTTTATAAGCAGATAACCAAATTCTATGTAACGAAACACTTAGACACAACTATTTTAGAAAAATAAGATTCGTTTCTGCTGTTAACATAATAACACTAAATTCAAGGTCCAATAAATGTGTGATAGTACATTGGGAAGTTTGTTTTACTAATAGTAATGATGAACGATAGCTATTTATGATGAGAAATTGCCTTGGTGTCGAAATGACACCCAGTGGACGTTCTAGGTATTTTTAGTTGTAAAATTTCTCCTAATTAACCTAGAACCACAAAATATTTACTGTGTAATTACCATTGAAATTAATTAAAAGTCACGAAAATTTTCAAATTCCATGAAAAAATGCGGAAAGGAGAACAATCTGAACAGACTCCGGTATAAATTGACACCGATGGGCGATCTAGTGTTAACAAAATGCTATAACTCAGTGCTTCTCAAACTTTCAATTCTGGCGCCCCTCTTTTCAATCACAATTTTATAACGCCCCCTTAAACATTAATAATGTACTTAAAGCAATAATAATGCACTTTGAAGCTAAAGCTACAATACGCGATCTGAATTATAAACCATACAAGTTAATAACAAAAGTATTAAATTTTGTATGTTACTTTTAAGCAAAAAAAAAAAAATAAGTAATAGGATAATTATTATGTTATTTTTTCTTTCACTAATTTTTAAATTGAAGATATTGCAAAATGTGGTGGCTGCTCAGAAGACAAAATATAGATATCAGCTAAATATAGAAAAAGAACTCAGAGGGTCAATTTCTAATCATAAGCATTCCTTATAAAAACTTTGCTTTTCAAGACAAGCCCATGGAAATCGTTAATACTTATTAAAAACTTGTTCTTAATTTAGTATTAATTAATTAGTTATAAAATACTCTTTGCAGTACACTTATACATTAAAAGTAAACCGGCTGAAGTGCCCTCTCTTTGCCGAGTTCATTAATAAGAAAATAAAACATTACTGATATAATAGCTGAATTGTAAGAAGAGTAAAGCCAAGTGCGCGACAATGTTTACAAAAATGTAAAATTATTTTTTTAAAATGATTGCTCAAGTTATAATTAGTTTTAAGCGAATTGTAATTTTAAGCCTCACAGAATTAGGATTTAGAATTGATGTTAAATAATGAACAATAATATAAAATTCCGATGAAGAATAATTGTATTATTTTTAATTTTTAAAGGGAAAAAACTTCAACATGTTTTAACCCGGAAGAAGGCACGCACTCAATACGGTCGAGCGGAATTATTGAGTCACCCCCAATCCTTTTTTTTATAATTATTTTATTGTACAAGATACAAATCATGATTCCACTGAATAATTTAATTAAGAGAAAGTAAACTTACCTACTTTCAAGGACTTTTTTCAATTTTTCTTTGGTAACAAATAAACAGTTTTGCCAGATTTAACGATTTCCTGATATGTCTGTCCCGCGCGACCACTTCAGGGTAAAAAGTGTATTTCATTATGATAATATGTATGTTACCACTAAAAAAATTGTGTTAAACGTTTTTCGTTATGCTTTATATGTTTGAGAATACTCATAAAAATAAGTCTTGGCCAAATAATCCTTCAAAATACTCTCCGTGATTTTCTGAATATCATAAATTCTTTTGCATGGAAAAAAGAGCAACAGAGAAATACATTACTTACAACTTCCCTAAATGAGAAACAAACACATAAGAGAGGGTTCATAACTAACTGTACCAATAACTTAGAAGGTCAAGCAGATTATCAGCAAAAACAGATTACAGCTATAATGTACAGTATTTCAAAAATACTCACAGTGATGAATTTCTTATGTTCCTAAATTTTTTGGATTCTTGATCTGGGATTTGTTTTTTCTCTGAAAGAGTAGTATGTTAGATTTAAAAAGAAAAAAACGTAATAAGAAATCTCTCATCATGTTATTACAGCAAATCAAACAAAAGTATTTTTATTTGGTTATAGGATCAAAGATAGCTAATTAGGTATTGAAGAAGTTTTTATTTTTGAGAGAGATGACTTAATATCGCCTATGAATTATATCAGAGTAAAAGTGCATTTTTTATTATGTCTGAAAGTATTTCGTTTTAATTCATTCCAGAGTAAATTAATTATTCTTTAAATCTTTTATTTTCAATATGCTCGCCCCTCTCAGGTGGGCGTGACAAACAGTTTGAGAAACACTGCTAAAACTTCAAAAAGTAGTAATATAATGTTTTCACAATTGTGAGATTTATTTTAATACAAATCTAATTTTTAAGATTTTTTTTAATATGAAAAAGTATTATTCCAATATATTTGTTTCTACTGTTTTAAAAAATTCTTTATCCAAAATAAAGATAAAAAATGTTTAGAAACATTTAATTAATTATGTACATAAGGAGTTAATTACAAAATATGTCTCAAATCAGTTGATTGTTATGAAATCGAGAGTTCCTTTTATTGCTAAATTCGTTAATTTATACTTCTCAGTATTGCCAAACACTGGAATATTGAGTCTTTCCGAATTCTACTTAACTGCTATCCGTGTTTGCTTCCAAGTTAACAAACATTTATCTTGGCACTCATTTAGACAATAATAACTAATTCCTGTTTAACCCACTTTCTTGCGAAACTGTCACGACCAATTGACTTTGGAATTTGACGATTTTTTCAGAATCTATGATTATTACAAGCAATGAAAGGTATGATCTACCGGTAACAGACTCATTGAGATGGTTATTGCGGCATTTTCCAATTTGTATGATGTTTTGGGTGTCTTTAGCTCAATTACTAAAATTTAATTTCTACAAAAGAGATAGAAAGTGTTTTAGTTATTGGCATTTTTATGGAGCATAAATGTAATCTTGGTGTATATGTGGAAACTGTTGACACTATTTTTTTAATAAAATATTCAATTATTCTTGGCTTCCTCTCAAGTAAGATTTTGTTTCAAATTTTAGATCCAAGATTTTTTTAATTATTGAGAATTAATATGCAAATCTGTACTTTTTTGATTTCGAAAATTAATAATTTTTTTTTCACAGTAAGCAATTTTTGCTTGTCCCCCTTGTAACCATGCACGTGATATTCCGTTTATTTTTTCTCTGTTTGTCGTTTCTCCGTTTCACTTTTTCCATGCAATGCATCCAATTTTATTTTATTTTTTTAAAAAAAAATAGATTCTGTTACTGTATTTACTAAAAATATTCCTCTCAGGTATTTGAGATAATATCTGCATAAAAATAATTTCTAAATATATGTCAAAACTATTTTTGAGAAAGTGGTTGTACAATTTTGCAGCGAAAAATTTTACACTCTTTCTTGGTTAATCAAATAATAATAATAATAACACATTGAAGCAATTTATTGCAGATCTTTTATTTGTTATTTTATGGAAAAAAAAGTCTCTTATGAGTGTGAAAAGTATCTTGAATAAAAATTAATGAAAATGCTAGCGGATATCACGCTGTGCGTGAAAAAGTATTAATAAAAAGGCGAAATCACAGAAAACAAAAGTACTATGTTTTTAATTTAAAAAATATAATTTTCTTTACTTCCCATGTCATACGAAGAGCTAATTACTCATTATGAAATTGAAAAAGGATTAATATCAGTAAATTTCAATCTTGTTCCATAGCAAAAGTAATAAAAAGAAATTGAAATGCATTTTTTCTATATTTTAATTTCCTTAGAGGTCTATTATTATGCAGCATAAAGAACTCAAAAGAAAAAAAAAAACATTGTTTGTTCTTTATGTTTCTAAAAAATTCATTATTGGCAATATTCGAGCATCGACATACAAGTGGTTATAAAAATAATGGAAACACCTTAGATTTATAAAGAATTTTTTATTAGAATGACTTCTTATTGTACGTAGAACATCTTGGATTTGCCTAGGAATCGATTCATACAAGTGCTGAATAGCGTTTAGAGGGATATTTTACCATTCTTCTTGAAAACATTATGAAAATTCTTTGAAAGTTGTCGGAGGAGGATATGATTCCGTGTGAACACTCTAAAATAGATAACAGTTCGATTATATTGAGGTCAATTGACTGTGTGGGCAAAAGTAGATGTTTCACTTAACCCTCATGTTCATCAAACCATTATTTGGTAAGTACCACTGCAGGGATAGGTGTATTTTGAGAAAATTCCCTCTTCCAAAGCAAAAAAGGTTTGCATCATAAAATAGACCTGATTAGCTAAAATTTCTCTGTACTTCTGCCTAGCGATCCTTACTTTCTGGGTTGCGATTGGTCCAGCAGAAAACCATGACATGGCTGCCCATATCAGGACAAATTTACCTCCCTGCTTGATAGTTGGAAGGAGACAATCACGATCATGCACTTTTGCAGGTGTCCTTCAAACGTACAACCATTCTGTTGCGGGGAAAAGTGTAAGAGATGATTCAATAGGACATATTACTTTCTTCCATTTACAAATCAACCAAGTTTTGTGAGTAGACACCACTGTAGCCAACGCTTGGCACTTATATCTGTGACAAGGGGCTTGAGAATCGATGCTATGCCGTAAATGTTCTCTTTATCAAGGTACATTCTAACTGTAATAATTTACACTGGAGAATTCAGATGCTTTTGGAGCTGTGCTATCAATTTGCTGTAGTTGTTCGCCTTTTAGACATTACTACCCTCTGAAATACCCGTCGATCTATTTCGCTGAGTTTTTCTCTCCGTCCACTATTCTGCTTTACAGAGCTTGTCTTGCCTGCACTGTGTATATGCTGTCATGACTTTAGACACCGTACCTCCAGAAACGTCTAAAAGTAGGGATGTTTCGATCACATATGCTCCAAGAAGACGGGCTCCTACAATTTAGCTCAGCGATACTCAACCTGCGGCCTAGTGGGCCTTTTAAAGTGGCCCGGTCAAAGCTCATTGCTCTGAGAAATTCATTTGTTTATCGAACTTGGGTGGGGAATTCTTTGTGAAAAAAAAATTGCCTCTTGCTGTCGATGTCGTATGGGTTCGAATTGATATTTTCCCCCTGATTAGTGATTATAAGCATTAGTGGTGACCATTTTATGAGTGGAACTAATTTTTAACTATCTTTCATATCTTGCAAGCGAAAAATATTCGAAGAAAATAAGTTGCTTCAAGACGATTGGGAAATTAACTATTTTGCAGTGAAAAAACCAGCAGGGTTCAGTAATTGTTTGATTTGTCACGAAAGTGTTGTGTGTATTTCAAAAATACCAATAAACAAGAATCATACACATTCACTTACATTGTCCCTCGAAGATCTCTTTCAAGAGGTGATAAATAGGATCTTTTTCCTTGTGAATAATTTTTACATCAGTAAAAAAGCGTTTGGTCAGTGGTAATGTGTAAGTGGTAACAAAGACACACTATGAAATTTGTTACATTATTGGTAATCATATGAAACCGTTTACTGATGCATAAATGGTGAAAGAGTGATTCCTAAATGCTTCCAATTTAGAAAAATTTAGTGACAAAAATTTTAAAAAATGTAAGAAATAATAATTAAAAAAGAGCAAAATAGAAGTTTTAATATTTTGATCAAATTCTACATTTTAAATTTTCTATTGTTATCTTGATCTTAAAGTATTCCCCCCCCCTCCATTAACTCTCATGTTGCGTCCCGCGTGAAATAGCCATCATATATATATATGCGGCCCGCGTGAAATAGCTAACATATGTATGCGGCCCGGCATAAAAAAAGATTCAGTACCACTGATTTAGCGTCTCTGCAAATCTGAGAGGTC
>BMAV01002194.1:98633-110042 GCA_019973955.1 Trichonephila inaurata madagascariensis | reverse complement strand
TGATAAACAAAATGATTTCAAGTGTTGTATAATTTTAAAGAAAGAACATCACCCTATTGAACAATTCCATCATTTCACGGACTCGGAACAAGTATCTGAAGGAACTTCTGAACAAGAAATGAATTTTTCATGAAAGGAATATACAATCTTTGACCACTACGAATATTTTTTCATATTACAAATACAGCAGAAGATAATGTTTCAATTTTCATCCCTCTGTTTTCTGTTAACCTAAAAAAGTCATGTTTAAAGAGGATATTGTGTAATGCACCTTGTGTACAGCAGCAGTATGATAATAGATCAAAACTCCCAAATCTTACAAATTTTAAGCAAAACACAAATCGACTTCAAAAGTAGAAAAAGGAACATCTATCCGTCAAAAAGGGAAATGCACTATTCCTCCTCTGGGAAAAGATATAGTTTTAGCTTTCACTGTAGCAAAAAAAGATGTGCTGAGTACAATCTGTTCTGAATGTTTTGGTGTACTGTTTAAGGATCTATTGCATGTGCTCTCTTGGTTCTCTTGCATTTCTTCCAAATGGAAAAGAGATTTGGATACTGTCTGATAGTAGAAGTTCAATACAGCACTTGTCCAAGTGGCAAAGTGTAATAGATAATGTTGAAGTGTCAATACTCAGCAAGTTGAAACGACTTTCCACATCGCATCAAATTCATCTGCAGTGGATTCCCTCTCACGTAGATCTAGAGGGAAAAGAGATTGCGGACATATTGGCCAAGGCTGGCGCTTGCGAGATATCAGAGCCTTCAGCACCCCTCATCTTTTTGGAGTTTTTCTCTAGAACTAAACACCAGAATAAGACCGATTGGGTTGTCCCCCCCAGAGCACTATTGGTATCAGTGTTCTCGTCCTGGAGGTTCTCTGACTCACGGTTTTAAAATACAGGATCAATCTCTTCTAGCTCACTTTAGAAGTGGCCATCTTAAAACAATGAGATTTTCCGCAGGATGCAAGAGCTTTGAAATGTGCCCGAACTGTTCTTTTGAGCCGGCCTCGCCTGCTCGCATCCGAAAATGCCTAGGGATCACCAAGAAGGATTTAGCAGACGATTGCTTGACGGTTTTGGATTTTTTGAAAGTGTACAAAGTCATGGACCTGGTCTAGCACTGCTGACCAAAGGAGGCGTGTAACAACTTTTTTTGGAAACAGATTACAACTATGTGTCACTATTTTTTCTATTATTCTTAATATGAATTACAAATTAAGTTTATAATTAATATAAATAGATTTTCTCTGTACTTTATAAAAAAAATATAAAACTGTATTCTTTGAATCGAAGATGTTGTAGGTTGTCTTTATCGATTTCAGGCTCATCTGTTTGCCCTAAATTTGATATTCTTTACTTCACTAATTCAAGAAACATATCGCACTTTAAAAAAGTATATCACAGTAAACTTAAAAATAATTCCTATTAAGATAAATATCGCAAAATTTGACTAGCTCTAAATTCCTAGGTATAACAACGTATCAAAAACAGGCGCGAATATCCTATGTAAATTAGTTTAAGCATGTAGTTCAGTTTTATTCCAACAATTATTGGAAACATTCATATTTTAACTGTGAAAGATATACAAGTATATGTAAAAATATAGTTGAAAATTATTACGTTTTAAGTTCTTCCGCCATCCAAGTAAAAATAATTTGATAAAATGCCCTTACCGATCCTCCTCACGCGTCTGTAATTTTTTTTATAACAAGATTAAAATCAAATACAAACCTTTCATTAATTTTATATATATTTAGAATACATACTTAGCTTCAATTTCGTACTATGCTCTTAAAGTCCATAAGAATTCAAATGTTAATGTGAGTATTTATCTGAAATTGCATGCAACCAGAATATTGAGCTATCTCCAAAAGAACAACATACAGAAATATTTGCGTATAGCTTAATATTGATTTGTTGTATATTTTGTAGAATTTTTTATAACGTTAAACCTTATTCTTGCAATTGTGCATTTATTTTTAATATTTCAATGAGAATTTAAAATTTTGGAATAGGATTATAAATAACTAGAATGAAAAAAAAATGATATATATGTTATGCATGTATGTAAGTTAACAGTTATTTGAACATTACAATGAATATAAATTCAGCAACGTAACTTATAAATTTTCAATGCACACATAACATCCAAGATAACACATATGTTTATAAATAATAAGATATCTAAAAACAATAAAAAAATAGTTTTTACCATATATTTCAGCGTATACATCTTTATTTTATTCGTATCACTTCAATTAGCAATTTAATATCTTCAACAAAACTCTTTGCTTGAAATAAAGATTCTTATTTTATAAGAGATCCAATTACGACTGAGAATAGCGTGGGTTAAATACGCACATCTATCAAATCGTGATTAAATGCTCGCGGTGAATCACAAATCAAGTGTGTTCTATTGTGAGATTCGTTATTCCAGATTTCCTAGGGGAGTAGATCGGTAATCCCCTTTCGTACCATAAGTCTACTTTACTGCGTTCCGCTTCTTCGCGAGCCTAAACGCCATTTGCCTTGGGAATCATTTGGACATCGAGCACTAATTCCTGACCAAACTAAGGTAGTTTTCAATGATTACCTTTAAAAACACTTTTCTTGCATGTTCTAATTATAGTACTTGCACGATTTTTTCTCTCATTCTTAGATTCTATTTCAAGTTATCTTACTTTTGATATATATATATATATATACTAGCTGACTCGGCCAAGAGTTGCTGTGGCCTTTGTTTTAATGCGTTGATTTAAGATTATTCTCAGCTACTCAATGCAGTCAAAGTTATTTTGTGTTTACAATTTTGGAGTTGAATTTAAGCATAAAACAATATACATATATTTTTTAATTTTGCATTTTATTCATATCTTACTTGAGTATAGTACAATGCATTAATTATTTACGAAGTTGTTCGTTACAACATATCAGGATTTAATTTTATAAATGAAATTAATAGCGTTGTTTTTAAGCAAGTTTTAATATTATTTTTGTCATTCTAAATTATAAGAATAAATAAAAAAAAATTATACAATTAATCGCTAATCGGTGCAAAATATTTTTTGGCAACTTGTCTTTTACATACGCAAATATATTTGGTGGTTTTCCCACTGGTAAGCATGCAACATATATATGCCCAGGGATTTTCCATGTCCAAGCCCCATTGTTTAGCTTTGAGATTTATTTATGATCATTGCAAAAGCCTAACGAATCAGGAATTAAAGCCTATTCTGACCTATCTAGTCTGTTGAATGCACATTCTAATAGTATCAGTGGAATACGTAGCAACAAGACGATCTCTCCTTTAAACTTACAATCAAAATGGTTGCTTCAAGAAGAGAGAGATTCCCGGTAACTCTTTTAATGACAAAACTTGTAGCGTTACATAATCTAGGCGTATTTAAATTACGCAGCAGAATAGCCAGTGAACAAATCTTCGAACGAAGATTGTGAGGTCACATTCCTAATATATCCAGATAATTCAAAAATATTACAGTTTTGTTTTCATCAACAACAGTGTTGAAGGATTTGAAAGACATTAGATCACCTGGCCGCACCTTTGTATCTGGAAGTTTCTTTCGTCAACATCAAAATTTTCTTATTACCCATGTAACAGGATTACACAGAGTCAGTCATTACCTAGATAATTATACAGTATATACGGAAAGACACTCTCAATCAGTTCCTTTTTTGTCTGAACAACAGTACAGAAATTGCCTGACAATTTGATTCATTGTGTATTTTGATGCAGTTATACTTCATTGTTTCCAATATCCAACCGTTGGTTAGAAAATATTTGTGCCTAATGAATATCTTGCAATTGAACTCACGTGTTTATGGTCATTTGAAGTGTTTCAACATAAAAACGATTGTTTAAAACTTACGTTAATCTCATGAGGAAAAGTAGAGCGCGGAATGACTTGCAATGTCTGTCGGAAATCTCCAGACAGTAATAGGACAGCATCACTAAATATTTTCTCGTTGCCGTTTAAATTTTACAAAGTTCTATGTAAAGCTTTGAGTGAGTGTTTATGGGCCATAGTATACTCATTGAGAATTATGATTGAACTCCTTTGCTATATCCTAGCCATTCCGCTTTTTTTTTTTTAATATTACACATTTCGCCAAGAATTTTTAGAGAAGCTGCTGCCATGGTTCGTTTGAATCACTGTCGTCTGGCATTATTTAACATGGGAATTTCTCGAATTGGATTAAATATTCGGATTAGCCGTCTCAAAATACGTCAGAGACCCACTTTTTGCGTCCCTACGTCTGCAAAGTAGACTAACAGCACTGTCCGCGCATATTACCGTCGTCCGACATTATTCGATAAAAAGTTACCGGAACACCTAAAATCAGATTTCATATTCTCCCTCTCCATTCCAAAACACACACCGGACTGAAGTTTGGTGCCCTAGCAATTGCAAATTCAGCTGCTAGAGGGAATGAAATTCGTAAGTGGGACTCGAACGCGAAGCCATTCTACCTGATTTCGGCAATATCCTGCAAACATATGAGTTTCGAAAACCTGATTTCAGATTCTCGTTTCTCACCTCTAGGTACAACCCGGGACTACTTCTGGTGCTCCTGAACCTGTAAGTACATTCCCTGAAAAGGGGCATTAGGGTCGCCTAGCATTATCCGGCAAAGTTACGAGAATTAATAATATGCTATTTCGGATTTTCTTTCACCATCCCGAAAATGATTAGAAATGTACTTTCTACGCTTCAAGACTTTTGAGTAAAACTCCTGTCACGGTCTGTGTAATAGACAGTCGTCCAGAACTATCCGGCAAATTTGCAACAGTTTTTCATATCGGATATCAGATTCAAATTGTCCTTTTCAAAATATGCCAGGGATCAAGTTTTCGTGCCCCAACGCTTTTAAGGTAAACCCCTGACAGGGATTTTCTAAAATACATTAATCCGGCATTATCAGGTAAAGTTACTACAATTTCTCTTATCGAATATCAGATTCAGATTTCCTATCTCAAAATAATCCAGGAATCAAGTTTTTACGCTCCAAGGCTTTTACGGTAAGCCTCTGCCCGTATTTGTCTAAAAACGGTCGCCCGGCATTATCTAGCAAAGTTGTGATAATTTCTTATATTCGATAACATATTCAGATTGCCCGTCTCAAAATACGCCATGGATCAAGTTTTCGTACACCAAAACTTTTAAGGTAAGCCCATGACAGGCTCTTTCTAAAATACTGTTATCCGGCAAAGCTACGTATATTTTGGGAATTCAATAAAAAAATTCGGATGACTTGCCCCGAAATACACCTGGCACTGACTTCATGCACCTTGGTCCACAAAATTCGCTTTCGCAGACACACACGCATTCCGACATTTTGCGAATTTTCCCGTTTCCTGGATTCTAAACATTTCCGTTAATAAAAAAATAATGACGTCAAAAATTGAGATAAAAACTATCCTATATTTAAGTTCTACGAAATGACACACAATATGCAAAATTATGTTAGAATCGGTTGAGTAGTTTCGGAATCCATCAAGGACAAACTCTCTGACACGTAATTTTTATATATATCATTGTAGAACGCTAATAAAATATTATTTTTCTAGGAATCGCGAATAAATGTATCAGAATATGGGATTTGATCCTTTATGCAAAGTAAAATGAGCCTTAAGGTCCCAAATAGGCTATTCAGATTTATAATTTAAATAAAAATATATGATTTAGATTTTTAAGTAAATATTAATTTTAATTATTAAGGTATCCGAATACGTTCTGAACCGTGATTTTAAAAAACCATATAAATGGATAATTTTCCTGATATTTAGTGTCACTTAGATTAGAATACATGTATAAATTTTTTTTAGGACATTTTGACAAAAAAAGATTTTTTAAATACAATATTCTGGCAAAAAATTAACTTAGAATAATCTTTTTTTAAAATGCTCTCCTTTTGTGAAAAATGCTGCTATTATAATAATATTTTGCCTGTATATAGCTCAGACCTCTGTACAGAGGCTCAACTATGATTTTTGAAAAATTCATATTATTTTCAGTTATAACCATTTGAAATAATTATCGGCGTTTTTTTCTTAAAATTTCTCCCCTCTGTTGCCGTAAAACATGGATCAACCCACTTCTTAATTATATATTTCGAAAATTCTAGTTGAGCCTCTGTAGAGAGGTCTGAGCTATATACAGGCAAAATATGCTTATAATAGAAGCATTTTTCACAAAAGGAGAACATTTGGAAAAAAATTTATTCTAAGTTAATTTTTTGCCAAAATATTGTATTTAAATATTTTTTTTTTGTCAAAATGTCCTTAAAACAATTGTATACATGTATTCTAATCTAAGTGACAATAAATATCATGAAAATTATCCATTTATTTGCTTTTGCAAAGTCACGGTTCCAAACGTATTCGGATACCTTAAACACACACACGTGCATACATATATATTTATCTATAAATGAATATATACAAATAAAGTAATTTGTAACTGAAACAAAATTATGCTTCCTGTTTATTTACCACCCTACATATTCATGTATAAAATTAATTAAAGCTAATATTTTTTCTCAGAAAAGACACAAACACGCAAATATATATCTATATATATTTGCTATTGTACTACTGTGGCTAATATTTCCTATTTTGACAAGTTATACTTAGGTTTTTTCGCTATTTGTATGTATTTATGTATTATACATATATATATACAGAGGGAGAGAGAGAAAGAGAGAGAGAGAAAAAAAAAGAGAGTGATTCACCACCACGCCTGGGAGTGACCGGCAAAACTGCAGGGTGAGTTGCGAACTCTGAAGCAAAAAAGAAGGGGAAAAGAACAGAAACAGCAGCACATTAGTGGAGCATAAAAAATTTTATGTTTGAAACAACTACAACAAATGTTTGAAATTACTTCCAGAAGTCATCCGGCAGGTCTGACAGCTGTGCTGTATGAAATGTTATAGAAGATTCCTGGCATGGTACTTATCCTCCCAGCAGCTACTAATATTTGAGAGATGATGTGATTAACTGAAGTAAAAAGCGTCTTGTATACTAAAATATATATATGTTTGTTAAAGAACCAGTCTCACTTAACATTTTGTTCACACTTGTGAAAGTCGCGTGATGAAGAACACGTCTGTTTGGGTAACGTTCCTGGTACAACCGCCGAGCACAGTGCCCGTTACAATCCGCAACTCCATACAATATCAGCATGTCGAACAGTTCCTCGTTTGATTACGAGTTCATCTTACTATTTCGGGAAAAGGATCACAAATGATAATATCCAACACGATCGGTGTCCACGAAACCTTTCAATCAGCGCCATCTACCACTAGAATGCTTGGATGCATCTTCAAGAAAGCGAGGAATTCCTAACGAATTTTGGTCGTAATTTCGAACACTTGTTGTAGTACAACCGTTTAATAAAAGCTTTTTCTGTCCCATTATAGTGTTGCTTTTCTCTTCTGTTTTGCCCCATAGATCGCAAGCACGGCATTTACGTGATTCTGCATTCCTATGTGATGCCGAGTCACTTTGTACCCCAGGTACACTTTGCAATTTTGTTGGTTCGACAGCAAATCACCCTCTGTGTATATATATATATATATATATGTGTGTGTGTGTGTGTGTGTGTTTGTGTGTATGTATGTGTGTGTTTATGTATGTGTGTGTTTGTATGTGTGTGTTTGTGTTTGTGTGTGTGTGTGTAATATTGAAGGGATTTATTTAACCAAAGTGACTGAAATTTGGTGAAATGGTAAAGAGGTTTTCGAGACACAATGGTCCTATTTTTTGGTTTGTTCTAAAATGCGACATGAGCAAATTTTTCGAATATAATGCAGTGGTAAGATATCTGAGGATTCAAGAATCTCTTTTTGCCCTGCACATATATAGTTTCTTGTTAGATTATGCCTCAGAAAAAAGTTTACAAAACTCTTAGCAGCTGAAACAGTTTAAGAGTGGCCTAATAATATAGGATCCAGAAGATAAATGATCTAGTTGATGAAATGGAACACTTAAGAAAATCTTTACGGAGGAAAAAAAATTGGCAATTTTCAAATAAGAAAATCAAAAAAGAATTTTATCCTAATTAGATGGTGAATTCACGACTAAAAATGCAGAATATAACCTTTAATCATATCTAGTTAACTAAGAAGTCTTAGCAGTTTCTATTTCTGATATAGAAACTGAATTTATTATTAGGATTTATAATACATCAAAGAACCAACCTATATATTAATATATTTCTGTTTAATATTTTAAATCATATCTTTCGCAGCAGCATTATAAATTATGTGTTTGTGTGTTTAATTTTTTTTCATGCTACACAAAGGGAATAAATAATGACTAATGTTTAAATTCGTTTGGAGTTTGCTAATGCAATTAGAACTACTACATCTGCTATTTAAATATTTAAGACAAATGTAGATTTTCCATCCCATTTTTTTGCTCTGGTAATTTTTTTTTCATACTGTTAAGTATATAGTAACTTTTTATGCTTAATAAATTCTTAAAAGGCAATTTCCCTTATAACAATGTTTCAATTAAATAGCTCACATATTTTATTCCAAAAATAAAAAAAAAAGTTCTATTTCAATAAAATTAATTTTGAATTTAAAAAATAATGACATAGAAATGTATTTTCATGCTAGTAATTTTCTTCTTTTTAAGTATAAAATTTAAATAATATAAAAAAGAAAAATCCCAAAACTATGGTTTATATTTTGTTTTTCTTTTATGAATTAAAAAAAAAATCACACACTCGCTTTGGCTTATAGAAGAATGAAAAACGTTTTGCAGTGAGAGGTTCTCTACCAGATAATGAAGTACATTATAATGTTTCAAACCACTACACACCCATATCGATAAATGTTTAATGAATACATATTATTTAAAAATTATTGATATCTTAGTCCAAGAATTAGGACTCCAATTCTACAGAGATTTACCCGCAAATTTTTAATCTTGATTTAAAAAGGACAAGATTGGAATTCCTATAACGGGTAAAATTTTTTTTATGACTTTCTACCACCCCTAGATTTCTACAACCCTACCAATCAGCTTACCGATTCCTTTAATCCATCGTATACCTCTTAGGAGTTGACTTTCTTAAAACCCATTCTTAGCATATTTTTACTTAACAAAAGTAACAGACTTAAAACATTTTAAGTTAATAGAAGTCTAATAGTTCAAGGTATCTCGTGATAAGTGTGTGAGGGAAACTTTTCTTTTCTCTAAAAATAGGCAGATTGATAAGTATGCTATACTTCACAAAATACGATAGTAAATCTGAAGGGTGTTTCGAACAATGATTCGTGAAAGTTGTCCACATCTAACATACAATCAGCCCCGATTTGATGAATTCATTGGGACCAAACAGATTTTCGTTAATTCGACATTATTCGTTATATCGTGATCCAAACAAAACACATATTTTTTTGCACTTTTATCTTTGGGAAATTCTATATTAAACATCAACTCAAAGAATATCCGTAATTAGAAATTGCACATTTTTATTCAACAGCTAAAAATATTATTAATGAATTATTACGTACCATTTACGAGGACAATTTAAAATACTGACAAAGAGATGTTTAAAATTTTTTTGGTTCCCCTGATTCATTTTTTTTTAATTCTATGCTGAAAAGATAACACTACATCCTTTACATTCTGCTACATAAGAAAGAGGTATGTCTTTACACTTGAAACAAACTATGTAAAGCATTAAAAAATGTAACAGTTTCTTTAGGAGCTTCATTATCAATTTTTGCATCAGAATCGATATTAGTTGGTTACGACAAATGAAAAATTTTCTCATCTTCTGCTGCAGAGATAAACAGACCGTCGTCAAAGGCTTCATAAAATCTTAAAATATTCTTTACGTTGTGGATAATGATGAAATAAGAAAGAAATTTTCTGTCCTACTCACACACAAGAATATCCCTTGAAAGTTACACTCATGACTCACCTGCACATATAAAGTCTAATGTTAGTCCTAAACCTTTCCCGTTTAAATTTGCTACTTACCAGTAAAATCTTTTTCTGTTTTAGATAAAAGGAATTTATCATTTTGAAAAAAAACAAAACTCTAATACACACTAATAAAAATTTTTTTCCAACTGTTGAAATAATTTGCTATAATTCGGTATTTATTATTCATTAAATAGTGGTTTCTTATCTTTATTTTTATCAAGGAAAGAGAAAATTTATTAAATCACGAAATTCGTTAAGGATGGGTAAGTTAAATCGGGTCTCTACTGTATATATATATATATATATATATATATATATATATATATATATATATCAACAATCAGAGGAAATCAAAGAAAAAAGATCATTTATTTCAGAGAAAAAAGCAAAAGAATGAATGATTTAATACCCTGTTGAACCCCTTCTATATATATAGAGCGCGAATGCACGATGCGATGCGATCGGGCATTGAGGCATGCATGTTCTGTATGATGTCTTGAGACAATTCGTTCCATACTTGCTGTAACCTTGCCTCTAGTTCGTTCAAACTCGTGGGATGTCCGACTCGTCAACGCAAATGTTTCTAGATTTGCTCGATTGGAGACATATCTGGAGATCGGGCAGGCCAAGGAAGGGTAGTAACAGAGCGGGCACAGTCTTTTGACACCTTTGCTGTGTGAGACCGAGCATCGTCTTGTTGAAAAATGGCTCCTGCGAGCCGTTGCATGAGTAACAACACATGTGGTTGCAGGATGTCATGGACATACCGCTGGGTTGTCATGGTGCCACGGACCAATACTAGGCGTGATCATGCATTGTAGGCAATGACACACCATACCATCACACCAGGTGTGGGAGTGGTGTGCCGCTGTAAAGCAAAGACAGGATTGTGGCGTTCACCACGGGGTCTTCACACACGAACACGATTGTCATCACTGCTGAGATTGAATCTGGATTCGTCCCTAAAAACAAACTGGTTCCATTCCGCTGCAGTCCAGTTTCCTCGTGTGCGTCACAGCTCCAAACAGAGGCGTAAATGGGTGGGCATCAAGGGTAGCTCATGTAATGGGCTTCGCGATCCCAAATATCCTTCAGCCATGCGCCTTCGTATGGTTCGAGAAGACACAGTGGCCCCTAGTGAAGGTGCTACCTGTGCCTGGATGGCGACGGATGAAGCAATTCGCTGTACGCATGCATTTCTTACGATGTGGCGGTCTTCTCAACGACTGGTCGGTCGAGGACGTCCTGAGCCTGGTCTTCGTGCAAATGACATCTCTCGGATCCACTGGTCCCAACACCTCCTCACAACAGAAAAACAGAGCGGCCTAATGGACGAGCTACTCGCCTTGCTGACCACCCAGTTTCCATCATGCCGATTATTCCCCCCTCTAAAACAGCGACAGCTGATCATATTGTCTTCAAAAACGGCGTAATGATATGTCT
>BMAV01002194.1:55746-96627 GCA_019973955.1 Trichonephila inaurata madagascariensis | reverse complement strand
GTTGGTTACACGTAGTTGGAATGCTAGCTTTTTATGACGACGAAAAAAGTAAAATAAGAAAAACGGCAGACCTTTCACCATTTTAAAACGGCTAATTGTTGGTGTCCGTATAGCAAGGGCCTTGATTTCGAACACATCTAACTTCCCTGGACTTTCAAAAGAAGCCATTTCAAAGCTTTTTAAATATTGTAATCAGAATCCACATTCATTCTGTAAAAGAAGTAACTGCGGTTCGAACACAATTTTCCAAGAGCGTGATCAGAGGCGTCATCAACAAATTGTACGGCAGCACTGGGACTTTACAATGTTTCAACTGACATTACCGTCAACCCACTCTCTTCGCAACAAATTTCAGCTCGAATCATGCGTAGAGAATTGCAGCGGATAAGAATGCATAGTCGGGTGCCAGTGAGAAAACCACTTATTTCTGCCCCAAATGCAAACATTCATTTGCAATGAGGTCTGAAAAGAAGACATTGCACATTTGAAGGATGAAAACGAGTAAAGTGGATAGATGAACTCCGCTACATCTTACTTTTGACTGGCGGAAGACGTGGAATTCGACGAAAGCTCCAAGAAACCTTCAATCCATCTTGTCTTACTCGTACTGTGTAAGGATCTAGTGGCAGTGTAATACTATAGGACATGTTCCGCTGGTATGGGGGTAGTGCCCTGGTGTCCCATGAGAGTAAACAAGCAGACATGATATACCTAGATACACTAGTGGATCAAATGCACCTTGCAGTGTGGTATTTTTACCCAGATAGCGACAGATCATTCATAGACGATAATGCAACTACACAAAATTGGTCTTTGAACAGCGATCTGACTTGTAACCCCCTTCCTGGCCACCTCATAGCCCGGTACTTAAGGTATCCGACTACGTTCGGAACTGTGATTTTACAAAATCGTATAAATGGATAATATTTATAACATTTAGTGTCACTTAGATTAGAAAATATATATATAAAATTATTTTATAAAAATAGTATTACAATAAAAAATTATTTGAGTACAAAATATTTTGACAAAAAATGAACGTAGAATGACCCATTTTCAAACTATTATTTTTTTGTTAAAAATGTTTCTATTGTAATAATATTTTGCCTGTATGTAGCTCAGACCTCTGTACATAAGCTCAACTAAAAGTTTTGAAATATATAACTTAGAAGTGGGTTTATTCATGTTTTACGACAACAGAGGGGAGCAATTTTAAGAAAAAAACGCCCATAATTATTTCAAATGGATGTAACTGTAAAAATAATGTGAATTTTTAAAAATTTATAGTTGAGCTTCTGTACTATACTGAGCTATATACAGGCAAAATATTATAATAATAGAAGCATTTTTCACAAAAGGAGAACATTTTGAAAAAAATGTTATTTTAAGTTATTTTTTTGCCGGTATATTTTATTTAAATAATTTTTTTTTTGTCAAAATGTCCTTAAAACAATTTTACACATGCTCTCTAATCTAAATGACACTAAATATCATCAAAATTATTCCTTTATGCGCCTTTTTTCAAATCACGGTTCCGAACGTAGTCGGATACCTTAACCCAATTGAAAATGAGCAGAGGGGGGTTATGATGGAAAGATAAATCCAGCAGTACTCTCCTCTCCAATCTAATTTACAGGATCTAAAAAACTCCATAGCCAATGCAATGTACTATCTGAACGTAAATGCATTCCAGAAGCGGATAAACTCGAAGCACAAACGAATCAGAGCAGTTATCCGTACAAAAGGTTGTCCAATAAAATATTAATCTTGGGTTTCTAATTCATTAGCCAGTGTGTAATGTATTGTATAGTCGATATATATACTATAACTTGTAATACTCAAACAAAGTTTGGAATCTAACACAACACACTCTAGATGAGTGAGCCCTTCGTTACATCCAAGTCGAGCCAGTGATATAGCGAATTTTCTTTTATAATGATCTTATTTCTTTTCCGCAACTAATATGTTTTATTACGAATACTATTTCAAACTTAAATAAAGAACTTCTTACCCAAATAATTTACATATAACCGTTATGCTAGATCTTAACAGAATGAATTTCTGCTCAAAGTACAAAAAAAAAGAGGTTTCTGGAGAACTTACACTTTTCTTTATACATATATAAACAATAGCAAACATGTGCAATCCAATGAATTTGGCATATAATTATTATATGTGCATTTCATATAAATACTTCTAGTGGAGTCAAGTTACCCAAGTAGATCATTTTATTTCTATTGAAGCTGGCAATATAGTGACAAGTGTCCTTCTACTATACAAATATCCAAAAGCAATGAAAGTACTATAATAATGCAATAGAACACACAATATAATAATTTACACAGAAAATCCTGAAGTACAAAAAAAGCATCACTCAAAAAGAAAATACAAAGAATAAAATTCATTTATAAAAATGTTAAATCAAGATAAAAAAAACTGCTATCTCTACCCGCCCCCACCCCACCCATTATCTAGAAAAAATACTGTTCTGAGAGAGGGTTGAGAAGAATTGATACTCAGCGTACATCACTGTACCATAGCAACAAAAGGAAGACAGTATTATGAAATATTTGGAATCTGTGAAAGTGTGCACATAAAACCGCAATGCATTGTGGCTAGATGATAGTCAGCTGTAGCGCTACTTCTGAGGTAATCTGGGGTATCACATGAATGTTACTCTTTCAGAGTTTATCTCTTATTCTTTGTTTTAATTTTGACAGTTGCTTGGAGATGAAGCTCATATTGAATTTTGTCGATAGAGAACAAACTGGAAATTTGAAATTTCAGTAATATGGTACCCAATTTGAAGAGAAACGGTACTCACTTCCATAGCATTACTTAAGCTACACGTGCTCCCTGGGTGGAATTAAATGAGTAACAACTTTGCAACCTAGATCATATTCTGTTTCCCGTTGAGGTAGATAAGCAGATTACATTTGCTCCATGATGAAAATAGTAACAATATTATGTGTGTGTAACGAGGGGTTATTGGCCAATACATTTAATATGTTTTTAAATAAAAGTAGTAAATTTAAATAATAGAGTAATAACATCAATTTTCTAGAATTTTTAGTAAAAAAAAAAAAAAAAAAAAAAAATTTCAGTTATAGAGACTGCCGATAAAAGATAAAACTTAGAACTTTTAGTATTAAACTTTAAATTTTCATAATTTTTGAATTAAAATTATTAACATCAAACTGGTTTTCACATCTATTGATACTCCGAACAACAATTATATGCATGTTTAAATGTTTTTTATTATTCAAATATATTACGAGTTGTACAAGATCATGACAAAATATAAATACAATTCAATTGAAATAGCAATTAATATGCAATCATATTATTTATGGAGAGTATTTGTATTTACTTAAGGTATTCGGCTACTTTCGGAATTGTAGTTTTGTAAAGGCGTACAAACGAATATTTTTTTAAATATTTAGTGTTTTTTAGATCAGAATAGGTATATAAAATTGTTTAAAAAATATTATTACAATAGAAATTATTTAAAAGCAATATTTTGGCAAAAAATGAACTTAGAGTTATTTATTTTCAAAATGTTCTCCTTTTATGAAAAGTCCCTCTGTAAAAATAATATTTTGCATATACATGGCTAAGACTTCTCCAGAGAGCCTGAACTAGGATTTTATAAAAATTCACATTATTTTCAGAGTTACTACCCATTGAAATAATTATCGGTGTTTTTTTTTTTTTTGGTAAAAACTCTCCACTCGGATGTATTAAATTATGAATAAATCCACTTCCAAGGTAAATATTTCAAGCATCCTAGTCCAGACTCTGTAGAGCCTAAGCTATATTAGGCGAAAAATATAATTATTATAGAAGCATTTTCCATGAAAGGAGACTGTTTTGAAAATAAATAATTCTAAATTCCTTTTTGCCGAAAAATTGCATTGAATAAATTTCTTATTTTAACAATATGCTTAAAACAATTTCATACGTGTATTCTAATCTAAGTGACACTAAATATTTTAAAAAAATATTCGTTTTTACGCTTTTGCAAAATCACGGTTCCGAACGCTGTCGGATACCTTAAATTTCAATGTACTTGATTCTTAACATTATTTTAATCGTTTACATCATTGTCATCATTAATTTCAACAATACTCAGATTTTTTGGTACCTTCAATTATTTCATCATCACGTGGAATAATATTTTGAGGATTTGATGCTTAGTTTACCATTATTGGTTCATCTAATTCTTTAACATAACACATGAGCATGTCGGTGACGCGAACCCATAAGATTTTCCCCTACCAAAAAGTGCCCAACGCAGCTATAGAAGTTTTCACTTCAAAAACATAAAAAGGATCATTTATAAGACGTCATGATATGTTTAGTGTTTCAAATATACATATATTAAATCAACGTACTGAAATGCAACTGACGCAATTTATGTTAGGAATGCGGCTTATAGTCTAGTCTGCAACGTAGGAGTAACGAATATCCTCTTATGAAAAGACGAAATTCCACTTAAGGGAATTTAGCCACCATAAATGTCAAAAAATATAGCATTAGATTGAGATTATTCTCTAAAAATAGGAGTGCTATGTTGAAATGTTCAGAAAAGTGTTACAAATTTAGATACTTATTGATGTATATTCTTAAAATGCACATAAATAAAACTTTACTTTTATTGATTTGTTACCCACTTTCAAAATGAGGAAAATATGAATGGCTTTGAAATAGATTTATATAAACGAACAAAATTTGAGCCAGTACATGAAAAGAAAATTTTTTTTTCTGTAATTGAAAAGTATTTTTAGCTTCTTTGTTTCTTTTATTTTATTAATAAAACAGCAACACATTGAAGGACATTTTCTTTCAGCAAACACATTTTTAATGAAAATTGTTGTATTTAAAGAGGGAAGAAGAGTAAAGAGATAATGAACCAATTCAAAAGAAAAAAATTCATAAACTGCAATTTTATTTGATAAACATAGTTTATTAGATAATTCCTTTATCAACATGTAACATCTTCTGTACGAGAATTAAAAGGAGATAAATAAAAAATTTTAATTTTCCTTTATGACAAAAAAGCGTGACATTATACTAAATCGTGATTAAACCTATATTAATAACTTTATTCAGCTGACTGCATTACAATACGAGTTTACGGAATATAAGGCATAGGCTTTTATTCAAACTTTGTTTCTAACTCTACTTAAATACAAAAAAAATAAAATTTAATAACGGTGTTTCTCGAGAGCAAAACCTGACATTTCAAATCGACAATGAACAGCTTTAAAAGTATATTAACAACAACAAAAAAAAAATCGTTGTAATATCTGTTTTAAACAAAATCTTGAAATTGATATTTAGTTTAATTTTTGAAAAGAATTCGAAAAAATAACAAATACTTTCTTTTTGTTGACCCTTTCTACCAGTTGATTCAAAAATAGTGTGACCAATTTTAGAGAATCATAAATTTTTATTAAATAAAGCTATTTACATGGAATTTTCAATGTGGTTTCCTCTAGCACACTACATTTCACGAAATTGTTTCAACTAAGTTAAAAGAGTTTTTTCCATCATTTTTGGGGTATTTTTCCATTTCCCTATTAAATTACTTTTTAAAGCACTTGAAATGCTCTCACTTTATGTCTATTTAATAGGGTTTTTTTGAAGTATCCCCATAAAAAATAATCCCAAGGAACACAGACAGGGGATTGGGATAGTCATCTATCAGGAGGTAGAATATTTATTTTTTAACCCGGGGTCACTCGCGCCTGTTTTTGCTACCATGGTTACTCGCGGGGTGTAGAGAACACCCCAAACTTTTAACATTTGTGTTTAAATATGAGAAAAACTTAATGTCAATTATGATACATATTTATAAAGTACAAGATGTTTTTTTGTATTATACAAATAAAATTATTAAATTTATTGCATACAAATGAGACTAACACACATTAATTTAAAATAAACATACAAAACTTTCATCTTAAAATGCATAATTTTATATTTTTTCATAAACCACAACTAATACGTATATACCAGTAATAAACATACTTTATAATTAATGATAAAAATAGTATAAAGTAGAAAAATAATATTTTAATCATTTTCTAAACATTCAGAGCTGACTGTATCCATATGCTCAACTGCTCGCAGGGAGTTTTCAGCACCCCAGATAAACTTTTGAAGGTCGTTACGGTCCAATCGTACGAGTAACAGTGATTGCATCAGGCCTGAAGGTTCAATGATCTAAAATGTGCAGCTACAGAAAAAATCGTGGTTCTGCGCATTATTTTTGGGATCTTAGGAGGCTTTTCTTGTTTCTGGGGTGTACAGAACACCCCGCGCGAGTGATCGCGGGTTAATCTTTCAGCCACATTATAGTTGATTTTGCAGTATGACTTAATGTTGAATCTTGGTGGAAAACAAAGCTTCCTTGAGTGTAAAGACGTTTACTTTTTGGATCAAGTGTTTCAAACCTTTATTCTGATGGTATTTAGTATCAATTTGAAAGTTTGGTTCATTAAAACATTGCCTTGAGAGGACATTTCCGTCCATACCATAACACCTGATGGCCAACTTGCATTTTTCAAAACAGCTGCGTCTTTGCGGCATTTTTTGATTGAAATATATTGAGTCTCCGTTTTGCCAGTTGTGAATGACAGATAAAATAGTGCTTCATCTGAGGCTATCCATGTTCTGTATCTACCTTTGCGTAACATTAAATACAGAGGTCAAGAAAGTTTTCCTCGTTTTTGTACGATCTTAACAGACATTTGATGACAGACTGGAAAATTTACTTTCTTATAGCCAATTTTCTTTATCTGACGATAAATTGTCGATTACTATATTTATAGTTTCTTTATTATAGGGTTTTGAGGCAAAGAACTTTCTTCAGTGATAATTATTTTCAACTTCTTATTTATTTATTTTTTTTCATTAAAGACTTCCTTTTATTCACATTTTTTATCTGGAGCTTTTGATTGCGAGCCGACAATAGTAGTTAGATAATAGATAGAGATTGCGATAGCAATACCATAGAAAAATGTCTTTTTTGACTTTTAAATGCTTTATTATTTACAGAATTCAGGTCAAATATTAATGAAAAATATTTTTTATGAGTTTCTACCTCATCAAATTACCTATTTTGTGATGAGTTAAAATTATATTATATTATATCCAAAGAGGCGCTGGAACACCACAGAAGAATGTATGTAGTCATGAAAACAATAACAGGAATGATTTGATGTGTAACAATCGTTAATGATTAAAGAAACAAATAAGAAAATGCGCTAGAGAACTGTTGATACAGTACTTCATGTAGCTCTCACAAACGACTATACAGGTTTCTGAACGGCAATGCACACTGCCAATGAGGTCAGTAATGGTATCCTAATATATTGTTTAACCCATTCACTGCTAGGCAATTTTAGAGTTTCTTGCTTTGGGTTTCACGGATTTATTTTAAATAAGAATTTAATTATATTAAGTTACTGATATAATATTGTATTGGCATGTAGAGTAATTTTTGTTGGAAAACCAACACTCTAGGTAATAACTTGTAACCTGGCGTCTCTGAACAAGATTTATGTGCTGAGTGCCACGAAATATCTCGTAGTGGTTTTTTCAATAAAAATATTCATTTACAAAGATTTTCTTTTCGTTTTGTTTGATTTTATGAGCTCGTCACCTAATATCACCTAACGACAGTGATATGTATAATGTTATGTTAGATTTTCATACAGATGTATAATGATCCTCATTGAGAAAATCCTATAAAGTGAGGGTAGTCTTAAAGAACTGTAAAGTAATAAAAATATAGACTGATAAGTTATAATTGACAGACATTATGAAAACCAGCCTGTGCTGCAATAAAATCGCTCTACACTACATCGAGATTTTCTTGTAGAGAGAATGCATACTATTCTATAAATAAAGAAATCGAGGAAATAAAAAGATGAGGATGCGTCAATTTAGGGAATCAGTTATTATGCTTTTAATTTATGGCGGCGTCAGCAATGTAGGAGAAATCAAGCACTATAATACAAATATATGAGATTTTCACACACATTACTTAGAACATTTTCCTCCCACAGAAATAAAAAGGATGCATACAAAGCCATGTTAACTGAGTACAAAGCAAAAAAAAAGGAGACTATGTATTTTTGTTAATGGGTCCCATCAGCATTTAAAGCTCATCATACACAACAATTACAACAAATTTTATATATATAGTCTGGGTAGACACACTTACTACGAGATATCTCAAAGTTCACCTGGGGTATGCGCTTGTGGTGTCCGATTCACCTTAAGCACATGCTTGGTAAGAGCCCATAAGTGCTCAATGAGAGAAAGATTCGGTAAGACAGCTAGGTAAATATGTCAGTTCCATTGAGGTTCCAAAAAAGTTGTAATGCAATATAAAACGAGACATTGTTTTTCTAAAATAACATGTTGCGAGATTTCTCGCCCAAATGACTGATTCACAGGCAAAGCAACTTTTGTAGCTTATTGATCTGATATTAAACATCAAGAAATGTGGACAAGGAATGTCCACTCCCCGAACATGAAGCCACTTCAAATAATTCAACTTGGTGTAGGACTGGTATGACACTTGACGATTTGGGTTGGCAGATGACGTTTCTCGGGAAGCTATTACACTCCTCCGTGACCATCAATCCTTAATAAACACAATTCAAATTGAACCCGATCATCAAGTGATTCTTTGGAGGTAATGTTAACATTATGTCATACTTACAGCCATATACTGAGTGCTTAAAGGAGATCCAGTGCCTGTCTGTCCTGCACTCAACCAACGCTTATACGATCTATTTTGGATGGTTTGGCTGCCGACAAATGTACCCACTAGTGACTGTAGGTGTCTTTGATCATCTCGTTCTTCATCAAACAGGTCTGAAAGAGCCATTCGACTAATCTGCTTGACATCGAGATCTGTTCTGAATTATACGATCCGTTATTTCTTCTCCATTTTCACAGATTATTATATGCCCATCTTGCATGCTTTGAAAAATCTAGGCCTTTCAGCTCCCAAACAGGATTTCATTCGGAATGCAATAACTAATAGTCAGGTCGATAATAACCAAAAGCCGTGATATTGTGGACACTTTGGCCAAGGCTGGCACTTGCGAGGTATCAGAGCCGTCAGTACTCCTCACCTTTCTGGGGATTTTCTCTAGAACAAAACACCAGAATAAGACCGCTTGGATTACCCCCCCAGAGCACCATGGGTATCAGTGTTCTCGTCCTGGAGGCTCTCTGGCTCACGGTTTTACAAGACGGGATAAAACTCTTCTAGCCCGCTTTTGAAGTGGCCATATCAAAACAATGAAATTTTCCGAAGGATGCAAGAGCTTTGAAATGTGCACGAACTGTTCTTCTGAGCCGGCCTCACCTGCTCACATCCTTGAATGCCTAGGGCTCACCAAGCAGGATTTAGAAGACGATCCCTTGCTGTTGTTGGACTTTCTGAAAATGTACGATGTCAGGGACTTGGTCTAGTACTGCTGACCAATAGGGGCGTGCAACAACAACAACAAAAGCCGTACCTCGGTATCAATGTTACAGGGCCCCTAAGCTAAAGTGGTGCCAACATGTGCAATGTTAAGACTCTATCAAATACGTTTTATTAATGCGTCCATTTTAATTTTCAAAAAAAAGCAGAATCCAATGAATTTTGATACTCGACCAAATCAGTACTAGCTACTTCAGTGCTGATTACTGTTATCAATGGTTTTTATATAGAAAATATGTTAAGTAACATAGATTGTATATCTCAATTTCTTTTGAAAAAATGCTTTTTATCACATACAGCATATACACATAAATTTTCTTTTCAGCTAATACATTGTCTACCTTTTTAAATAGTAGAAACATGTCTGAGTAAGCTCTTGAAACAATTAATGACAAATAATGTATGGGAGGTCACATTACACAAAATATAATGGTATACAATGCTACTTTCTAAGATACAATTTAAATGTTCTGTGAAACATATCCTAGATAATTTGTATTTTAAATTTTTGTGTCAAGAAGAAAAAAATCTTTTTATTTTTATTCATCTGTTTTTTTTATTTACTTTATAAAATGTTGAAAACTTTGTTTTGAGAAACAGATGTCCAAAACAGAAGGTAAAAAAAAAATTTTTTTATCTCAATGCTTCACAATCTATGCATACAAAGAATCTGAAATATTTTACTTTTTACCATTTCATCCAAGTGACCTATGAAAGACATTTTCTTCCCTTTGTATATTTGCTGCATTATTTTTGATTGACAATCCTTTACTCATTGATCCCACCCAGACAAGAGACAAAGGGAAAGAGGCGAAAGGGAGCCGGGAAAAGACAGGAGTTTTCTTTTGTTTATCGAATTACTTCAGGTTTGTTTGAATTTGAGCGGGCGGCTGGCGAAAAAAAGAGGGGAGGTCGAAATTGAATTAGGCCAAGTTGAGTCAGCTTCTATGGCGCATGCGTAAGGGATCGAGGGGTCGGCAGAAGAGATGATCACGGAAAGTTGGGAAGGGGAGAACGAAAGAGAGAGGAAGAAGGAAAAAAGGAAAGAGAAAGATTGGTTGGATCTAAAAATAGTTCGGAATTCGCAATGGGACAGGGCTATCAAGAATTTCGTTGCCCGTCTCCTTTATTCTTTCTTTCCTTTCATGTTCAATTTCCTCTTTTCTCCTTTTCGCCAATCTAAAATGCGTTCGTTGAATTGAAAGAACGGAAACGGAAGCACTTGGCGATGCATCGCCCGGTTTGGCTTTGAAAAAGGAACAAATAATATCAGAAGTAAAGATACTTATCAAATTAAGATATGAACGCGAGATGAATTACAAAAACAAAAAGCTAGAACCTTTCCTCTTAGGGTTTAATTTAATAATAAATTATTTGCTACAGAGAACAAGTAATTTGACTCTTTACCCAAATAACGACTAGTTCCATAGTATATATATAATAATAATAATAATTATTATTATTATTATTATTAATGACACATGTGCAAGATAGAATTTCAAAAAGAACTGAGTACGAAATAAATCTCACTCACTTGCACGAATGCTATTGGGTACTAATCTTCTATTTTGAATCATGGTCAAAAATCTGCATGGTATATTCTTTACCTATATTCCAAATGAGATTGTAACTTAACTTGGAAGTTAAGTGACATTTAACTCTGGCCCCGTGGGTCTTATTATCTCATATAACAGATATATACAGGAATCAGGACTTAAATACAGTAGAACCTCTTTTTGTGCGGTAGATAAAATTAACATAAAAAACTGCATAAAAATTAACACAAAATATTATTCGAAAATTTCATAAACTCCTACTTTTAACAAACTAATTCGTGGAAATACTACAGAAAATGTTTTATGCGATGTAGAGGGACCGCATAAAAAAATATCATTTATAAAATATGCCAGTTATTTACGAAATTTATGTAAGAGTATTTCCATAACAAAATAAATAATTAAAAATTAAGCATGAACAGATTTTAAAAACATTTAGTTTCTCATTGTGTACATGGAAAAGTCTTCAAAAAATGCACATACATAACAACTCATCGTAATCCAAAACGCTGATCTACCTGTGATGAATAATTTCAAAATCCCATTCGTCAAATTCAAATGACTTATTTTTTGGCAACATAAAGTAACAGATAAGTTTTTGTGTCGAAGGTTGAGTAGTCAGTTGCTTGAAAATGTCGTGATAACTAGATATGCATGATTGAAGAATTTCAAACTCCTTTCGGAATTGGTATCTAATTTAAGAAATGCCTTTTCCGATTTGTTGGAAAGCTAGATCTCTGTATATATTTTATCCCCTCTCAAAGAATCCGGTTCTTCTTGTCCGTCTTCAATCAAGCGCGGGCTGATGGCGCGTTGAGTGAAAGCAACTGAACGTGCATTGTTGGGAGACTATTAATAACAAATGAACAGAGAGCGTCTAGAATTGTATGTATGTACATTTCAGTGGTGTAACGTGCACCCCCGCAACACGCGGGGGGCAGGACTCTGCCATATGTATTTACACATTTATATTAATTGTAATTATTTAATAAAAAGTAACTAAAATAAAAAATTTCTTTGTTGACTTAAGTAGGAATTGATTTTTTTAAAAAAATGTTTTACTTTTTTTATATTACTTGTTTTCATATTCAGTTTTAAGTACTCCTATTAAGGCTCATGACACAATGTTTTCAAATCATTCTTCTTAATAAAGAAAATGAATGTTTGCTCATAGTATCCCAATCTCATCTAAGAGATTTAATTACGTATTGCAGAAGCTACATTTATACATAGTATTAACAAAGAACGAATTCATTTTTGTGATATAGAACTCATATAATTTTCAACCACAGTCTAGTGATAAGAATGAGTGACAAGAACACATCCCAATATAAGAAATCTGATCTCGACACATTGAAAGATCAGCATCCCTACGTATCGAGGACCTTTAGTGACAACAGTACGCGAACCCATGAAATGATAGAAATAACACTACCTACGAAAGCATAATTACAACAACTAGTTGGTAGTGATGGCCTTGCAATGATCGCAATTTGAGCTAAGATATTAGGACATCAATAATTATTACGTCATATTGCGTTAAAAGGAGTCTGGGGGGGGGGGTGCTAACTTTCTCTAGAGGGTTGAAAATATAAACAATATTCAAGTATATATAACTCTTTGAAATAACGAATTAAATAATTCGAATCTTTTACACATGATTTATAAAGGAATGGGCCTTCAGAAAAGTGTAAAATGTTTAAAATATAATCATAATTTTAAAAATTATAAGTATATGAAAATAGGAAACATTTCTGTAAAAAATATTAATGAAGCTTTACGTTGTACATTTTATTTTCTAAGACAGTAGCTTTAATTAATATCATTGAGTTGATTTATGAAGTTAAATGTATCCTTATTACATTGTAGTATTGTTATATAAATATAATAATAAATTAAATCTTTTTAAAAATAAAAAATTACAATTTCAATTTTTTTTTTTTTTTAAATTTCATTATTTTTCAAATTCTTTCAAATACAAAAGATATATTATTCCTAAATTAAGTAAGATTTAAAGATTATGATACATTTAATAATTCTATAAAGTTTTATATACATCAAATGCTACTATTTTAGGAAATAGCGTTCGCAACGCAAAAATTACTTAATATTTATTGCAAAATTATTTCTTATTTCATATGCTTATAATTTTTAAAATTATGATTACATTTCAAACATTTTTTTGGAGAGGGGATGATAGTTTAGGTGTCATCGTCGTTCCTTGACTATGATACGAAATTGCTGGGTTCTTAGCCAATAGTCCTCGTGTAGTTGTTTAGTGCAACGTTAATAAAACATCCATTCACTCAATTAATGCAAACAAGCGTCAATGCTATAAGGGAAGAAGTTGATTTAAAATATATTTGAACACGAATAATTAATAAAAAATTTAACGAGAAGGGGTAATAGTTGTACTTTTTTGTTTCTTTACCCTTTATCTGCCTTATTATGATTTACTGCAGCTTTTTTCATGCAATATTTTTTTTTTAATCACTGCATCGAATATTAAGGGATATACATAAACAATATACTTAACTTTGGGAAATTTAATTCATTAGAGCTTATTAATCAATTAAAGATATTCCACTGTAAAATTAATTATATTCACTGTTCACTTAAAATAAACAGTCAAATCGTTTTCTAAGGTCTTCATTAACACACCAAAAAAATATAAGACTCTTACCTTTTGAGATTAACTATTTTTTCGGAACGAAAATGACAATTTTCGGAATTCGCTGAAAAAGCATTTTCTGCTATAAAACTATTCGCCTCCCCCCCCCTTAAAATTTATCATAAAACCCGTGCTGCCATATATCTTGGAAGAGTGGATTTAAAAGAATATTCTTGCTAAGTATCGTCCGAGTATTCACAAAAATGGTTATTCTATGTAATTTTAAAGTGAGTGGTACTTATAAGTACCACGCGTCGGTAGATAAGTGTTAAGCAGGGAACGAAGCCATTAGCAAAAATAAATGTATACTTACAACAATGTATTAAATGAAAGCCTTATTAACTTAAATAAATTTTCTAATCAAAATTACATACTGTCATTAACAAAATAGTTAAAAATGGGAAATATTCAAAAGTTTTAGTAACTCTCAACACACAGGCGTACAAAAAAATGATGTCAATGAAAAATGGTTAAAAAAAAGTAAAAATAATGATGTTAATATACTTATTAAATCACCCGATTGATTAATTTCTATCTGAAAAGAAGCTTTCTCTCATTACAGATTCCTTTTCCTTGCAGAATTATACATAGAGATTTATCTAAACGCCCCATTTTCTAAATTTAAACCGAAACTGATGATTAATTCTAGAGAGATTTCGAAAATAAACCTTTAGAGGAGCATATATTAGATTACGTAGTGTAATTGGTTTTTAATGTTTATATCGGTTTAATACTGCATATTAAGAAGATAAATATATTTATCAAGCAGTATACGAGACTCATAACTGAAAGTCGATTTATGATTTTTTAAGCTTGATATAGAATATTTCCCAACCTATAGGAAAAAATTATATGTTATATTTTGAATGTAACGGTTTTATAACGTGTGGATTAATATATATATATATATATAGAGAGAGAGAGAGAGAGAGAGGGTTAATATTCTCTCTATTACTATAGATACATGAATCATTACAACACTATAGCTAAAGCATACAGAAACAGAAATTAGAATATGAAACAAATATTAGAATTTAAACTATATATATAGATGCTGCAGTATATCATAAACATTGCTGTCTTAAGACAATAATACATATCTCTATAGTAAGAGAATATTAACTATGTATTCGGACATATAAGGTGGCCACATAGCGCCTATGTATATTACAATAATGTCAAATGGATTTTAGGGCTTTTATAGACCATGCGATTATACAAATATGTGTGTGTGTGTGAGACAGAGAGAGATAGACAGATAGCTTCATATGAATTATTGATGTTACTGGGTCATCTTGATCTGGTTGCTGTCATTTCAGGGATGAGGAGACATTTTGGTGTTTTAAGGTATCCGACAACGTTCGGAACAGCGATTTTAAAAAAGCGCATAAATGGATAAATTTCATCTTTAGTGTCTTTTAGATTAGAATGCATGTATAAAGTTGTTTTAAGGACATTATGACAAAAAAATATTTAAATACAATATTTTGGCAAAAAATAAACTTTTTTCAAAACGTTCTCCTTTTATAAGAAATGCTTCTATAATAAATATTTTGTGTGCTTATATAAAGTAAAGACTTTTCCAGAGAGTCTGAACTAGAATTTTTGAAACATTCACATTATTTTCAGAGTTACCACCAGCTGAAATAATTATCGGCGTTTCTTCCCTCTATTGTAGAAAAATATAGATAAATCCACTTCAAAGTTAAATATTTCAAAAATTCTAGTTCAGACTCTGTACAGAGGTCTGAGATATATACAGGCAAAATGTTATTATAATAGAAGCATTTTTCATAAAAGGAGAATGTTTTGAAAATTGGTCATTCTATGTTCATTTTTTGTCAAAATATTGTACTTAAATAATTTTTTATTGTAATAATATTATTAAAACAATTTTATATACATTTTCTAATCTAAGTGACATTAAATATCACGGTTCTGAACGTAGTCGGATACCTTAATTGCACATTTTAATAAGGTTAACGTCGCCCACACACACGGTATAGTGGTTAACGACGTTGATTGCTGTGCATTAGGGCCTGTGTTTAAATCCCACATAAGATATGGATGTTTGTAAATATATATTGTCTTTTCGGGTTGGTTATACTCTCTAAATTGCCATCTATCTACAAGTTCTCTCCTGAGGCTGGTGAAAGGGGAGGAGAGGTGGGATGTTCCTGAACCCCTATAGTGTTCTGCCTCGAAATTTGGGAGGAACCGAGCTAAATCATACTGCCACATGTATGGTGCTCAAGGCGACGGCAATCGACAGGCGCACATTTAGAAATCCAACTTGTCTCAAGCTCAGCCAACTTTCTTTTAACAACAAGAATAAAGTTAACAAACATAAAATGACAAAACATAGCAACAATACAAAGACACAAAGACAAGGGGTAAAACAGTTCTTCCTCAATTCAATATTTATATGATTTCTCGTAATCAATATCGTGATTGGTCAGAATTAGTGGATGACGCAATATTGCATCCTCTAATTTAGAAATGTTCCGATATGACATTTTTTAAAGAGATAAATTGCAGTTAAAAAATATTTCCCTTAAGATAGTTAAACTTGAGAAATGAATAATCACGAGATACCCTGGACGGCAAAAGACCATCATGAATTTAAAAACATTCCCGGGAAACCTTAAGGTGTACCGGAACATGAATTTTAGAAAAATTATCTATTTTCACTTTTTTATTACTAAAATTCTAAACATTCCTGTTTAAAATGATATATGATATGAGGAATTAGGATAGTTAGAAACATATTTTTAAAATTTTTTAAATGAAACTACTTCTTGACGCGCATCAAATGAGCTCTGCTAGGAGCAGCTGTGTCTCACCTTGATGTTCAAATGGAAAAATTAGAGTACATTCCTTTTGCTTAAACAAAAGTGTATGGGTACGTCTTCTGGATCTTAAAAGCGAAAGTGAGAAAAAAAAGCTGTAACGGAAAATGCCTAAATGGTCGTAATTGACTCTCCGATATTTTATTATGACAAATTCAAAGATATTACAGTGTGGCTATATATATATATATATATATATATATATATTAGAAATGATATCAATGATCTACACAGCACGAAAACTGCTGTTTGGGCTGTTTATTTTCATCTTCTGTCTTCAAACGAGAGCCCTCAACATGGTCTGTGACCAGCGGATATAAATGCCTGGTGCAAGTTTCCAAAGACAGAAACTGAATGTAACGAAATGCACTATGATCATAAACATACCATATTCCATAATGAATTAAATGAAGCTATTTTTTAGAAATCTAGGTGATCCTATATGTTATTAAGAAAATGTTTACATGGAAAGATTCTGAACCTAAATGAGTCAGTTAATAACTCCATATGGTCGTTGATTCCATTTGCGGAAATGAAAACTCTGATTAGGGGTAAATATGGCTATTACACAGCTCAATATGAGCCATGCAGTAAAAGTAATGATCTTAAAACATTGTGATATTGAACTAAGTTATAACTGTGTGCCATGCTTCAAAAAATTAGATACAAGTAGGATTCGTGTAGCCCAACGAAAGCATCTTAAGATCCCCCCAAAAGGCAAAATTGTTACAAATAATGAAAAAGTGAAAATTAAAAGAGTCTTTCGTATGAGAAGAGAGTAAAAATAATGCTTCATATGCTTCTGGAAAATACTAAAAAAAGAAAATGCTCAAATTTTTACTTTAAAGCCTGTTTTTTAAAAATGTAATATTTTTTTATGTACCTTTTTCTCAAAAATTTCTTATCATATAATCCTCAAATTTTCAGTGAGCAGACTTTTAACATGTTTATACATTTTAATTGAGGAAATTAGAAATATCTAGCACGCAATTTTCGATATGACATTTTTAAAGTAAATTTTAGGGGAAAAAATTGGACAATTTTTAAAAAAATCATAATTAATTCAATTTTTAACGAAATGACAAAACCCTTCGTTAAAGTGTTACTGAAAGCACACATAAACAACTGTAAAAATATTATCGAAGAGAAGTATGTAGTTTCTGAGAAAAAGGTTCATAAATTTACGCAATTTAACATGGGCTGCTATGGACGTGCCGGACCCCTTAAGAGCTGAATTATTAAATACATATATATATCCAGTTTCTTGTGTTTGAAAAATCTTGTTATTAATAAATTAAATCGTTCATGTTTTTTTTATTTCATTTTACAATTGCGGGTTATTTTTAAAAATCAGTGTAACCCTCTTTAAAAGAGTGAGAGCGGTAAAATGAGTTTGCATCACATGTTTCAGACATCCAGTTAATATTAGAAGATTTATTTTTGGAAAAAATTATAATTTAAGAACTTCGAAGTATATAATTTTACAAATCAGGCACATAATTTTACAAACAGTAGAGAATTACATTTTAGAATGTAACTCAGAGTTAATTTACTTAATTCTTTTAAAATACTAATTTAATTTTCTTTAAAATGGCTAGAATGATGCGCATTTTGTAAAATTTTAATGAAACTAAAAAATGCATGAGTTAATTAAAACTGTCAGTTTTGTTGTCGACAGTACAACAAAAAATATACATACGCTTTTTTTAAAAAAATTACTCGTATGATTAAAAAATTAAAAATTATTTCACTGTTTAGTATTTTCAAATTAACTCCTTACAAATAATACTTAAACATATACGAAATAAAGTAAAAGACATTAATAAAGCTTCATATTTATTTACCCTTCTATAAAAAAGTGGTCCTGGCTAAAATATAACAGGAATTTTTAATAATATCATACTCAAAATTTGTTCTTTCATTAAATTATTCAAAAAATACGTGTAGTAAGAATATATTTAAACGTATAAAAATATTTGATTTTATGAAAAATACTATTTTTCGTGAATTTCGTACCTAATATCTCTTTTTATTATGATGCACAGATGGATTAAACAAATTATATTTTGCAGTTACTTAATTATTCACACTTCTAAAAAAATTAAAGGTAATTGTCATTCAATGAATCTCTTCTTTTTATTTCAAATCCTATATATCGCATTAGACATATGGAATTAGACACGAAACGCATTTAAAAATTACTGAAGATATTAATATATGACAAAGGCAACTCAAATTGTTAAAATGTTTATCCCTCACTATAAAAATGAGTCTTAATAATATTTGTAACAATTTATTTACTAACCTTCAAGTGCCGTTTAACATCAGACTGCAATTTTTCATATATATATATATATACATTACTGGGCATTAAAATTGTTGCAACAGGAAGAAATGTAGATGACAAAATGATATTCACTGGACAAATATATTATACTGGAAATAACAAGAAACTTAGTTTTCAAGAAATTTTGGCGCATAGATCCTAAGAAATCAGTACCCAGAACAACCACTTCTGACAGTAATAACAGCACTTATATGCCTGGGCATTGAATCAAACAGAGATTGTGTGGCATGTACACTTACAGATGCCCATGCAGATTCAACACGATGTCATAGCTCATCATGCGTGGTGACTGGGGTATGGTAACGAGCCAGTCGCTCGGCAACCATGGACCAGACGTTTTTCATTGGCGAGAGACCTAGTGAGCATGCAGGCCAGAGCAAAAATCGAACATTTTCCGTACCAATGAATGTCCGTATAATACCGGCAACTCGCGGTCGTGCATTTTCCTACAGAAACATAGGGTTTCGCAGGGCTTAAATAAAAGATAGTGTCACGGGTCGTAACACACAAGAAATGCAACTTGCACTGTCCAAAGTGCCATCAATGCAAGATGTGACCGAAACGTGTATCCAATAGCACATCATGCCATTACGCCAGGTGATGGGCCGATATGACGATGACGAATGTACGATGCCAATGTGCATTCACCACGATGCCGTCAAACACGGATGCGACCATCTTGATGCTGTAAATAGAACCTGTATTCATCAAAAACTATGATGTCTCTCACCATTCATACGCCAAGGTTCATCGTTGATCACACCATTAAAGACGCTCCTGTCTGTGATGCAGTATCAAGGGTAGCTGCAGACATGGTCTCCGACCTGAGAGTCCTTTCTGCTGCAAAAAAATGTCGAACTGTCCATGCAGACACTTGTTGTCTTGCAAACGATCCCAATTCTCGACTCAGGGCTCGTAACTTGGCGGCACGATCCATTAAGGGCATGCGGGTAACATGCCTGTCTTCTTGGCTGCTGGTGATTGGAGGATGTTAAAAGCCAGCACGGCATTCCGTAATACCGTCCTGAACCCGCCGATTGCATGTTCTGCTAATCGCCATTAGATCTCGACCAACACGAGTAGCACCACAATCCCGTTACGTCACAATTCGACATTTATCAAAAGTCAGAAACGTGCTGGTATACAATCCTGCTTTTTACACGAGGCATCAGCTTTCATCGGGCAACAACGTTCAAATGCAATTTGCGTATGAGAAACCGGCTGAACAATTTCTTAATTTAAACACGTTGTATCTGCCTTTTGCTTTGTCTGAAAGTACTAAAAAGCTTATCATTTGTATATCACAGCACTTTCTTCCTGTCGTTTAAATTTCACGTCTGTAGCATGTCGCCTTCTTGGTGTAGCAATTTTAATGGCTAGTAGTGTTTATATATGAGAAGATTCTTGGTATTATGGAATACATTTTACATTTCTAAACTATTCTTTACTGGTTTTTGATAAAAAAAAAAAAAAAAAACTCCCAAATTATCATGGATAGATGCTATAAACGATTGTAAGGAGTTAGCAGATGTCAAAAAAAATAATATTGATTTTGTTGTTATAAAAAAAAAATCATTTTTTTTTAAATCTTAAATGGGGTGGTGGAGGTATTTTGGAATATAGTCGGTTATAATATGGAATTTGTTGTTTAAGTCATTGGAAAACTAGTTAAGATTTCTAAACAGTAGTCATTTTTTAAGCAATGAGAGCCATACTTTTAAGAATATGTGTAATTCATTTTTATTTCGAACGTATTTACAAAAGTCATTGTCGAGTACAGTTAAGGTGAACTTACAGAAAATAGCTAAGACATAGGATCCAAATTTTCTCTCGTCTATCTTCGGAAAATTTTCCATTACTAAAGATATATTTAGAGTCTTTGTCTTCTGATTTTTTTTTACTGCAAGAAGTCAATTACAAGTTACATCTCAGAATGGAATGTGTCGAGTATTATGGAATATCTAGTATTCCCCATAATACCCGTGACACTCTATTTTGAAAAATGAGCCTTTAAATTGCAGGAATTGGAATTAATTGCAAAACATTGTCAGCCAATAAACGGCCACAGTATTACAAACTACAATTTTTTTAGTGTATATTATACTTAACTTTAATGTTCAAGTCCCTTGTGTAAAAGAAGGTTAAAATATTCGAAAACGCGCGTATCTGCAAAAACTTTTGATGATTACAAAACACATTTTGTTCTGGAACGAGTGGTATGACTACAAGTGTTAAACTCTATTTGCAATGCAAAACCTTTGTTAGCAAAACCTCGGTATTGTATATTATCCGACTATTCCGCAATATACCCGACTCTTATCTACATATATAGTTAATTACAATAGTATAGAATTTTGTCTGAATAAAATGCATTGCTGAAGCAGACGCTTTTGTTAAAGAAAAAAAAAAAGAAAACGTCTGAATAGGGAGACAGTTAAATATACGAATAACTAGAAAAAAATATTTGATATGCTCTAATTTTGTTTTCTGAAAATTAATTTGTTGAGAAAATTTTTTTTAAAATACCTGTTACATTTCAATCTAATTTTGCTGCACATTTAGTTGATGTAATGTTATAATTTATCTAATCGTGAGTAACAAAGGTTGTATTTATACTTTATATTTTTTTTTTACACTGACATTTAAGTATCCATATTTTTTTATTAATATTTTGATTTAAAATATTATTGTAAATATCACTTGTCTCATAAATTGTCTTTGCATTTACAAAATTCCATTGTAGGTTAGGATATTTAATTGTATTATTATTACATGTGTAATACGATTTCGGAAATACATGTTTTGCAAAAGAAATTTTATTCCGTTATTAGTTTTGAAGCATTAACTCAGTTATAAGTTTGCTATTGGAGTTCAAAATGTTATATATATTTCCCCGTTTAACTTTACTTTTTCGATATCTTAGATATGGTTTTGAATTTTTGTTTGCTCTTTTTAATTATTTTCTTTTTGCTATTATACTTCCCAAATCATTTTAGTTTTCTTGTATTATACTATTTTAATATACACGCAAACTTTACACCTATGTAATTGTCAGTTTTAGCTTATATTCTTGTAATTATATGTATGCATTTTCTGCTGAAGAGAATGGTCAGGATCTTAAAAAACAAGATTAACCCTACTTCACTTCCCTAAGCCAGTAGTAGTTGTAAGAAATATAATAGTTTTAAAATTTGCTTGGAATTTTTAGTTAAATACGAGAATTATAATTTCGATTTTGTATTCGTGTTTAGAAGCAATGCGAGTAGGTTAATTTTTATAAAACATTTATTAAGTCCTACGTATAGTCCTTCACAATTTAGTATCTTATCTTAGAGTGCTTGAATAAATTAGCAAATGAATCCAGTGGCAAAACAATGTCAAAACTATCATCTCCTATATAGAATGTTTTTGGATGAAGACCCGATTTTGTTGCTTTTGCTCAGAAAGCTACTCTGAGAAAAGAAACACTATTCATTTCGAAAACACGTGTCGTAACTGTCTTGCTATTGCGTGAGCATTCAACTTCCCTTTTATTTCTACTAAATAATTTTTCTCAATTAAGTATTTCCAGAAAATGTTGCTTCATTGCCTTTATCGGAAAAATGTCAGAATACTCCACAGCATCTGAGTGGGCGAGCATCAATAGTTCTTGTTAAATTGACAGAATTTATGTATTTCTGAGAGTATTGTTAATCTATAGAACTAACTAAGAGTACTCCAGAAAAAAGACATTTGTGAACAATTTCAGTAAAGTATTTAAGATTCTATTTTTATAAAGTATAGAATAACTTAATATTGAATGCCGATTACTTTTAAGTAAGCAAAGTTATATGAATCTTTATTTTGTGTTATATTTTTATGGAAATTGAAATGTTAATTAGAGTTTTTTTTTAACTTTCAAACATCGTAAGAGTTTGGTTTCTTAAATTACAATAAAAATAAATTCGATGTATATATTAAGCATTAAATACAGCTATGGTTTTTGCATGAGTTATTTTTCCGTTATATTTAAGGTTGGATTTTAATTTTAATCTAATAACAAACTTTTATTTTATCAGATTAGTTGTAATTCTTCGGTAATCCAATACATAAATGAACCATTTTTAAATTCATACTTATTGCTTGGAATAATACTTTATGTTTTAAATAGAGTTTCCCAACTGGTTGGTTTATTGATAATTTCCTTCATTATAAATGGAACAACAAAATTTATCATTCCTTTTATCGTTTTTTTTTTAATTTATTATTAATCTAAGTATATTTCTTTCTATGTAAAAAAGAACTAAATATTGTAAATTAGCCACTTTTTATATACAAAAGTTTTGTGTATATGTAACCTGATATGGATATGTAAACTTGGTACCATGGATATGTAACCCGAAATGATCCCATATCAAAGATCATGGTCCTGAACGGGTTAAGCAATTATCTTTTTGATAAAAATCCAAATGTGTAAAATCTCCGTTTTATTTGTGTTTACTTGGGTGAGTAAGTGTTTATTAACGTTTCGGTATAAAGCAACACAAGGAATGTTGGGGATGGACATCGTTATTCTGAGACTTGGACGATACCTGAATTAGCACCTCTTTATTCAAGTTACCAAATCATGTTAATGGGAAGACTTTGAGCCTCGACAGATTAAACATACATAAGTTCCTCTACACCAGCGGCATTCAATGAACATTTTTGTAGCCCTTCCAATATATCGGCACAGAAAAATATATAGTAAAATAACAAACCGACGCAAAAATTTCTCCCGGAACAGGAAAGAAAGTCGCAGAGAACAGATGTCAAGTGTCAGGACAAAAGCATTAATTTTGTTCTTTTTCATTATATATGTTTAATATGATGTATTATTCTAAATGAAGCTACATTTATATGAATATTGAGTTTCTGAGGACCAACTAAAGTTAGTTTAGTCCACGTTAGCCTTTGAGTTTGACACCCTTGCTCTACACTGTATGTTTTTAGAGACAAGATGGCTCAAATTAAATTAGTTTTGGTTCAATGCCCTCTCATTGACATGCTGGGGCAATTTGAAGAGATGGGTGCCAGCTCAGGTTCGTCTTCGTCACTTAACCAAGACTCAAAATTACGACGTTCGTCACCAATAGCCCAAATGTCGATTTAAGCTCATTTCATACCTTTGGCGCAGAAGATATACAGGCCTCCTTGGCACTGTTAGATCGAAATTTATAACCAGAAAAAACTCGTTAAATCCCGCTTATCTGGACCCTGGGCACCCGTGAAATGCGCCCAATTGGTAAACCGACACTGAATAGCTTTCGTGTTGCATTATAGCACGATGTTGCTAAACATTCATCCATTCACTCACCCACAGCCCAAAGTACAATCAAGTGTTTACTTAAGATTGTATAAACTTGGTGCTCAATATAGAACTATTTTTCAGTATTCTATTGAATAAATTTAGTGCACAGTTAGAACAGAGATGACATTAAAAAAATCGGCAGATATTTTTGATCAATTCCGCGAAACAACTCATCCAGGATATTGCTATTATTATTATTATTGTGGATTATAAATGCACAAATCTACAAACATAAGTTTCCTTTAAATAAATCGTGGTATTGATCAGATAGTTTCAGAAAGGATACTTTTGAAACATTTGTTTAATAACTTTATAAAAAATTCATTCTGAAATTAGAAATTTTTTTTCAGGTATGAATGTAACAAACATAAGGTATACTACTTGTTTTTTAAATAAATAGATTTAAAATTCATAGACATTCGAACGCAATTACGTATCAATGGTACTCTACTTTTTTTATTCTTGAGAGAATTCGAGAATTCTTGAAATGTTTTTACTGCTTTTGATAATTCAACTTCAACCAGAAAAATGCGTTCGTCATGGCTTCAATGAAACCATTAATGTTAAAAGTAAGCAATTTAAAAGCAAAATTCTCGCACGAGGTGTGTGGGGGAGAGTCAAAAATTTCAAAATAAAACATTTTAAATCAATCGTTTGGTATAGCATGGTTTGTATTATTGTGCCAAAATTAATTGAAAATACATAAAAAAAATGATCTCATCTCATTTCTTTTCAATTTCTAGAACATTTTTAATTACTTTTTCTCAGAAGAGACAGTTTTAAACCCTGTTTAGTGTCTGATAATAGATGAAGGGTCATAGTTGGGAACTCATAGCCAGAATTGTTTCCATCGAGTCATGGATCTGAATCCCTGTGCTCCTAAAGACTCACTGTGAAGAGGAACTCATGCACGTTAAATCTACAACGACTCAAAATCGTACCGCAGCCTGATACGTTGAAGTTACGAGAATGGGGTGACATCTCAAATACTATTCCTATAGTTTGACAATGGATCAAAATTAAGAGGTCTTTGTCCAATGTTTCTGACTTCTGCCACGTGCCCTCTGTCCGCTCTGGCCACGTAACCTATCCTTCATACTGAGGGGAATGTCCAATCTGAGGGGAAAAGCTATCTTTGATCAGTAAACCTCTCTCTTTTTAACTAGATATAATCAATCAATTTATGTAGTAATTTTGAGTGTTCCAATCATATTAAACAAATATGCATTTCCAAAAATATGTTAAGTATGAAATGCGAAAAATCTAAACAAAAATTTGTTTTGTAATATTCAAGATTTCAAGCTGTATATATATATATATATATATATATATATATATATATATATATATATATATATATATATATATATATATATATATATATATATATATATATTTATATATATATATATATATATATATATATATATATATATAATAAAAGTTAAGAAGTACTAGAACCTACAGTGCTAAAGCAGGAAGAAATTGGAATTCACCAGACACAACAAGTGTAGATACAAAAAAAGTCTTTGGACTAAACTGGAGACCTATTATGATTTCTAAAAGCTGTCACTGAATTAGGCCAGCCAATTAGGATTAGCAATACTTTACGGATCCTACCTTTCCTGTACAGCAGAAACTTTCGACATAATAGGACAAAAAAAACAAAAAAACACCAAGTTGAAAAGTTAAGCCTAATACAACACGTGGAAGAAAAACCTGATAATATATTAAAATGAAGCTAAGAAAAGAGAACAATAATGAATGTCTTAAGGAGAGGAATAAAAAAATAAAAAAATAAAAAAAAACTTACGTGTAAAATAATTACTGGAAATCGAAAATTCAACCTTCCAGAATAATCTCCCTACGCGAAATGACGTAAAATAATTGGAAAGACTATTCGAGAAGGAAAAATAGTGGCGCCACCTGGATATTTATTTTGCAATTAAACAAACCACTAAGATTTTTTTAAAAATCAACTAAATAAAGGAAGTTTTAAAAGCGATACAGAAAAGTTTAAGAATAGATAATATATATATATATATATGTGTGTGTGTGTGTGTGTAGGTGTGTGTATGTGTAATAACGTTGGCCGGTTTTGGTATATTCGCTTGTTTAAACAGGGGGTTTCACAGAAAACATCTTCAGAGTGGACGTTCATCTTTTTATTTTGACATGAAACAACAAAGACGTTACAAATTCACAATAAGCATACGAACACACAAAGAATAAACGAGCTGAAGCTATTTACACATTTTCAAGACGACAAGCTGGAGACAAAAAACGAGCGATCACAAAAAATGTTCGTTTTATGTACTGTTAGTGACAATTGCGCGACTGATTTGTAATAAGAGCTCTGATTGGTTAAAATGGGTGGAACAGGGATTTCGGATACTAAATGATTACGATTAAGATTAAGGTGTTAGTTTGAACTAAAGAATTAAATATTGTTTAAATATTATTAAAAAGAGTTAATTAAAAGGATACTAGAGGGAATTATTACATATATATATATATACATATGCATGTAACGTATTGACCGAGTTGTATATTTTTCGAATGTTAGTAGAGTTTCATGAAAACATCTTCGGAATGGACGTTCAATAATAACATTACAAAATCATACGAACACACAAAGACAAAGAGAGCTACAGTTATTTACATTTTTACGTGGACGAGGCTGAGACAAAAAAAGCAAACGGCGACGATTATATGATGAAGGCAAGCAGACAAAGAGAGCGATCACACAATATTTTCGCTTTTATACCGGCAGTGACAAGCGCGTGACTGTAATAGTAGTTCTGATTGGATAGAATGGGTGGGACAGGGATATCAGACTAGTTGATTACGATTAAGATTAATGTGTTATTTTCGAACCAAATAATTAAAGCTTTTTTAAATATTAGTAAAAAGTGTTAACAAAAAGGATGCTAGAGGGAATTATTACATGTATACATATAACATAATTTAGCGAATGTAAAGGATTCCTTAACGATCATCATATTTTAAATGGGTAGTGTAATTTTAAGAAGTTACTGACAAGGCCGTCCATTGTAGATAATTAATCCTGTTTATTGAACATGGTTACGCACATAAACATACGCTTCTTAAACATAACATTTAAAACAGAAAACACACTTCACAAAAAGCAACATTTATACTATTACATTTTAACTAAGACCAAGACAAAGAAGCAAAAAGCGTGGATTTCCAGAATCTCTGTATTTATACAAAGTGGCAAAAGTTTAGTAAATGTTTGTTGGTGGAAATGTATCGTTCGATAGATTCCCGTTAGACGGGTAGCTAATTATTATTTACGTGTGAGTCCTAAGGAACAGGACCATTACAAATTAAAAACATGTTCATGATTAAATTAATAAGAATTATTACATATATATATAGTGTGTGGGGGTGGTGTATATATTCCAATTAACTTTACTCAGTGACATGACAGTCCATGAGGGCCAATGCCTACTGCGCCCAACTCATTATACGTGACCTTGGGCCTATGAGCAGATATTCCGGTCAGATGGTCAGTCAATTTTACGCCCGTATCTGTTTCGTAAAATGAACGTTTATAAAGAGAGACCTTCATTAGAATACATATTTTAATGAAAATATAAAGACGTATAAGATTAAATAAGCATAAGAAATGTAAAAATGTTACTGGTACTATTCGTAATAATGACATTTATTGCTTTGGAGAAATGAATAGGTATTAAAAAAAATAATCCGAATAAAAAAGAGCAAATGTTCCCCACGTATCTTCCATGCTTCGAAAAGAACTCAGAAGTAACTTTCACGGATAAAACAAGAACTAGCTTTTGTGTTTTCCCGCAATGCTATAAATTACGTATATTTATATTCTGAGCTATTTTTGAAACACGCTTTTAAAAATGGGTTAAGAAATCTTGAAAACTCTGCATAAAATGTGTGTTCTTTTACATCTCTCTAACCCAGAAAAACAATATATTATATTGCAATCCGAAAATGGCGTAAAAGAAAGTCAAATTCTTTTTTTTTTTTCTTTTTCATACAGATAAAAAAATGAAGATCTTCACGCAAAAAAGGCATTTTTCTTCGAATTCGTGCACCTTACTTTATTTTGTTCTCCTTCGAGGCCGAAAACCACTCTTGCGCAAACAAGTGCTATAAATATCAACCGGACACAGGGATGCCCTAAGGCGCAAGTTACGTGCTCCATAAAATATTGACAAAATGAGATGTAAACCCTGAGAAAACGAGGGAGCTTCTCCAAATAGATTTGTTTAGGAAAAGCCTACAAGAGAATAGAAAAGGACACGTGACAGCATTAGTGCTGTTTGCCCAGAAGACATTTGTCCATTGGTTGTGGACCGAATCCCTCGAGATTGTAAGGTTAGTTTTCTCGAAATTAAAAGAAACGACTGCTTTAAGTCGTTATCATTTGCGGCTTGAGACAATGTTGCCACCCGGTTTGTGCACCTCGAAAATTGTCTTGGTTACAACGTAATGTTCAAAGTGATTTAGAGTCTAAACTTGTTCCATAAATACTAAATTTCAGTTTTGTTTTATTTTCGATTTTTTTCTATATTTTGCTTCTTGAGATGTCCAGATACGCGTTTAAAAAACTGTCAAAACGTTAATTTTCTTTTCTATTTTTGAAGTTTTTTTTTTGAAACATTATTGTGTCGTGGTATACCCTCCTCATATTGGTTGATGTGAATATAACTCTCATTGATTTGAAATTCCCGGGGATGAATTGAAAGTTGCATGGGTGATGAAACCAATGAATTGAACTCTAACTGATTCGATGATGCAAAAAAAAAAAGTTTGTTGTTAATGTTTCAAATCCCCTTGGAGCAGGAAAGCATATACCAAGTAAATTTGACCTTTCCGCATAAGAATGTCACAAACCAGGTCTTCATCTCCAAACAACTGTCCCAGAAAAATGCCCCAGCACTCCAGAATATGAGCAGGAGAAGTAGGTAGATAGAAGAGACAGGTAAAGAAAGACTTTATCCTCTGCTCAAAGGTCATACCACCCAGTGGTATAACCTTTAGCGGTAGAAGTGACCGCTTCTACAGCGCGCCAAGGCCATCTGAAGAGCCCTAGATTTCATGCACTGTAGAGATAGTCCAGGACTCTTAGCTGCATACCAGTGCTGAGAAGGAGGGTTTCGCCAAGTCAGATTCATTTTAGCTGTGTGGAGGGAATGATTTTCTGAATGACTCAAGACATAAACTGCTTATTTAAGCGCAAGACTTTCGCGTTTAATTAAGTTAACGCTAAAAGCGAGTACGTGATATGCTAACAAGACAAGCTATAGGGTAAGAATCATTCAGGTCGGTGGTGGTCTCTACTGAAAGACTGGCTTCCTATTAAGCAATTAATTAATTCTCGACTGTCACTTAGTTTCTCGTGATGAAAGTAACCAAGATATGACAGTGCCAATACATAAATTCTGGGGCAAATTAAATTTTGGATTTCCTTTTGTCAAACCGGCGAAGTTTTCATGCCAGTCTCACACTTAAAAGTCCACCCCACAAAGAGTTACAAGGGACCAATGGATAAATATAGATCTCCGCAACGTCTAATAAAAACATTTTGTATCACTTGTCTTCTTTCTAAGGCATGACACAATCCATTAATTAAGAAACACAAAAAGGAGAAACAAGACTCACTAACGGACCAGGTTAGACTCCGGAACACCTAGGACAGGGTTGGCGAAACAGTGACACGTATGACTTTGATGGCACGTGACACAAAATGTTGGACACGCCACCGGTCAAAACGGTTTGCCTTTTAGTTCAAAACACTAAAGTTCACTATGAAGTGATCCTCATGAGGGTTCTCATTTGCGCTTTAGAAGCTAAACTACATGTTTTCAAAAACGATATTATTACAAGAAAACTACAAATAATTTCGAAACTTGGAAAAAAAATATCGAAGATTTAGATATACATGTGAAACCAGACGAAGAAAAAATTATAGAAGAATTTATTTCCGTAAAATATTCTTCAATCAAGGAATTTTAAGCAAAATGTTCTCAGTTCAAATAATTGTCAGAAATGCGTAAGTTTATTGTATACCCCGATGTGATTTCATTTGTTAAACTAAACTTGTCTCAGTTCAATTGATGGGAAATCGAAAATTTGAAATGCAGCTTATTGATTTCCAGTTTAGTTTAATATGGATTCAAAAATTTATTGAAACAAGGAAAAAGTAGGAATTGATATGAAGTAAAAATGCTAGTAACGAAAGTTTGGAATCGAGGAATTCGATTCCAAATACATTTAACTTTTTGAAGAAGCTGGCCCATTCTTTTATAACCACATTTTCATCTATCTATGCCTGCGAATCAATATTTTCATATATGAATAACATTAAAGCCTCGCTTAGAAACCGTTTTACAGCTGTGTCTCCGATTCAGCATACATTTTACTATACATAAATTTAAAAGTAACATCTGACAATCCTTTTATAAGTTACTTGTCATTTAATCTGCAACACAGAAGCCACACTAATGTTACTTTAATTTGAATTACACGTATAACTAAAACGTTTGCCACTATAAAGTGAAGAATGTATTTTTTCATTGTGAATAAAGAGTTTTGAGTTGTTAGTATTTAGTTTTATTATAGTTCAAATAATCACACATCAAAAAATTTTGACGGCACATCTATACCTCATTAAACATTTTTTTTAGAAAAAATGGCATGTTGATCCGTAAAGGTTTTCCACCCCTGACCTAGATCTTGAAATTGGAGCTTCCACCCACCGCACCCTCTCGTCTGGAATCTCTCAACGTAGTGACCAAACATCAGTAACCAAAACTGTAGGAACATGTGAACTTATGGCTCTAGGCTGTCCACATCAGTACTTATCTGAAATGAGATGCAAACCCTCGGGTTTCACAAATGAAAATTCTGGATTATTTTGTGTCGTATAAGTTCTTGCGCAACTAAGATTCAGTCACTAATTAATGTAGTCCACTCTAACACATTCATTCTTCTCTATATAATCATCTGTATTACATAATCTATCTCGCTAATTATTTATGTACTAATCGGTATAATAACGTGCAAATTTTTATATAGGTAATAGTTCAAATTTAAAGAGTCAATTAATCTGGATGGAACAATACCCGAAATAGAAAGGATAAATCCCATGGACAGCTCATTGTTACAAATTATCAGCTTGGTATTTTTTGTAAGCAACTGTCATGCGAAATTCATTTTATATATATGTTTGTTTGATTTAATCGCCTTTTAATAAGTAAGAAGTAACCATTGTAATAAGTTCAGAAGCCCAGTGGCTCAGTAGTTCATGCACCACACTTTTACGCCACAGATCCATGGCTCAAACCCCGGACTGGGTATGGTTGACTCAGATTTTCATCCCTTCAGTGGGTCGATAAATGAGTACCAAGCTTGCTTCGGAAATTTCCACTGAGGGTTTCGTGTCAGACTGACCACCTCACCGGAACATCTGCTCATGCACTCCAGGGTTCAAGGTCACGAAAACTGAATTAGGCACAGTAGGCCTTGTCCCTCGTGGGCTGTCGCACCACTGAGTCAAGTTAATAAGTTCATTATACAGGGTGTCTACAAATTGGGTAGAAAAGAATGAGTTATTGTATGCAATTTAAAGGAGCGAGATAATAATATTTATTGTTGTAAGATAGCTAAATAGACCAGGTTTACCATTATTACAAATGCTCGTTGTGGCTTAATTTCGTTATTCTGCAAATGCCCCATCGAGAAATCAGTTCTTACCGCAGATTCACATGCGTCAGCATGTTTTCGAAGATCAAATTAACTGCAGTGCATATTCTCGATTTCAGTTCAGAAATAAACTCTTGACATGGAGGCGTGGCATTACCTTGAAAATCACATAAACCGACATCCAGCGGTGAAAGATATGATGATCGGGGTAGCCATTGAATGACATCTCTTTGACTAATCAAAACTGATACCTCAGTAGAGTTTGGTACATTTTTTTTTTATTTTCACGGACGTTTTTCCTGGATATTTCAACCATCTATTCTGAAACTGTAGCTCTATCTTGATCTTTTACCCGATGAGTCACACATCCTCCTTCAGTAAATCGATGACACCATGTTCTCCTCTAGTATCTCTTGTGTTCTCGGACAAAATTTCTTCGTACCTAAACAGCAGAATAATTTTATGAAACTAAAGACAGTGTTTCGCTTTTTTATCGTAATGCCGAACAAAGAATGATTACCACTCGCTGAAAGATAGCATGAGTCATGTCACTTAATGCCTCATATGAATAAACTTAGGATATATTACTATTTTAGTCTGACTTTAAAAAATATTAACTTCACTTAATATTTCAGAACTTCTTTTAACTTACGAAATTGCAAAATTAATGTGTAGACATCCAGTATATTCGTTTTTTATCATGAGTATATTGAAAAATCTTAGCAACTGACAGTTGGTGACCAAAGTATAGTTAACCCCTTCGCTGCACATCCCTCGATTTCCCCAAAAGTACACGTAGCACAACGCAGCGAAAAGGTTAAGGATTATCAAATTTGTCATTTTGATTCAAGGTAAGGTGACTAAAATGGATTTGGAATATTACTTTCCAATAGACCATTAGTCATCATCTTAGTTACTTATGTAGTATCCTAGTTATATTTTTGAAAACGGAAAAAACTTCATTACAATTACTGAATGTAGATTTCATAATTTTGAATCAAAATGATGAGAGGGGAGACACTTTTAATATACGTTCTCGTTTACTCAATGTCCACATTATACTAATAAATAATTTTGTAGTCCAATAAAATGTAGCGTTCAGCAATCTCTAATATACCGTATGGCAACCTATGCTATAATTAAGGCATTCATTTGATTTGATGAAACTGAATCATGAAATTAGTATTCTTGATATTAAATTACTTTTATATCTAATAAATGAATTACACTATGCTCAAATAAACTATACTCAAATATGAGATGAATAAAATCGACAGTTAAAAATATTATGCTGTTTTATGCTTAATTTCAACTCTCTGAAATTATAAGCGAAAATTAATTTGAATGCATTAAATAGTTCAGTATAATGTTAAATCACAACGTATTGCAACAAAGCCAAGTCAACGCTTGGCAGGGTCAGCTAGTGTATATATGAGATATAATTAATTCACTTACTCACGCATCACAATATTTCTAGAACTTTAAGACACAGACTTAAAATTTGGCCGGCATGTCTTTTTTTCTTGAATACACTGCTTGAAAATTGCTAAGGAACATGGGATTTATAAAAAAATGCGATTCAGTTGGCTGATCAGTAAAATTAATTTCAAGTTCAGAGAACGTGGTAGGGCAGGACTCGTTATTGTACAATACACAGTATATACAAGCTCCTGATTCATACGAAATTTCGTGCTGTTTGATGTTTGACGAAAATAGTGCAGGAAATTTTAGAAGTTTTTTCTTTGAATTCATGTTTGCATCTTGCAATAATTAAAAGCAAAATGTCAGCAAGACATCATTTGAGTCACTGTGATCACAGATGAGCAATTGGACGATTGGAAGCAGGTCGAAGTGTCACCTCTGTAGCTGCTGCAATGGGTGTATCAAAGAGTGTCATCTCACCATTAAAGAAGGTCGCTGAATGTGGGAATGCTTTTAGAAAGCATCCCAGGAGGCGTGGTAGGAACACTATACATTTAGAGGATCTCTATGTAGCCCACGTGGCAATAAAGAACAGAAATTTCACTCATGGCCAAATACGTGCAAACCTTGCAACCACTAACGGTACGCATGTTTCAACAAGAACAATCTCACGGCGATTATATAAATCACTTCCCTCTTCAACTACGCTATTGTTGAGAGAGATTACGATGGTGTAAGGAACATGTTTGGTGAGATCACCAAAAATGGTCTAAAGTGATGTTCTTCAACGAATTTTATTTAAGTGTGACAAGTGATTTTAGCCACCAATTACTGTGGAAAGAGCGTGCAGCACGTTATTCACAAAACTTTGTGAACGTGATTGCAACGACCCAGGCGTGATGGTATGGGCAGGCATCATGCACACTGGCAGAACACCGCTACACATTTTGGAGAGATGAAGCGTCACATCACAACGGTATCCCAGAGAGATTAGTCTAGATCATGTTCGTATTCTTAAGGCTACTGCAAGTTCAGACTTTCTGTTTAAGGACGATAGTGCGAGACCACACAGAAGAGTTGAGGTATCGGACACATTGCAAAGTGAAAATATTATCCGTATGAAACTGCCTGCTTATTATCTCAAACTAAATTCTGTTGAACATGCCTGGAATGCTCTTGGCAGACATGTTGCACAAAGAACCATCTCTCCCCGTACAGTGCAAGAGCGCAAAACCGCCTTGAAAGAGGAGAGGGACAATATCCTCGAAGGACTCCTCGATAGTTTAGTGAAGAGCATGGAGAACAGGTGCTAAATATGCATTAGTGTACGTGGTCAATACACATCTTACTAAGGTACTCATATCTGTATCATTCTGACCCGAAGATCAATTTTTTGTGCTGTTTGGAAATCATCCACAAGGAGCTTTTATTTTTTAACTTTTAAGATTTAGTTCTTCGATATCTGTACCATTTAGCACTATAAAAAATGCACATCATTTCTACTAAATATGTACTTTGTTTCATTCCTCCAATCATTGTGTATGCTTTATTATTCCGAAAAATGTACCTGTTTCTTAGCAATTGTCAAGCTATGTAGATCCGATAAGAACGGGTTTTGCAAAAATTGACTCCCGAGGGGAGTTACGGAGTAGTTGTTGGTAAAATGTCCCACTTTCGAACTATAAGATTTATTTTTCAAACTTGATAAACGTATCTCTTTTTTAGATAAGGTATCCTGTAAGAAGAGATTTTGCGGAAAAGAACTCTCAAGAAAGATTGCGGAGTGTTATATGGGCGATAAAGATATTTTTTAAAAAAGTCCCGTTACTGAACTATTATACCTACAAACTTGAAATTTGCAAAGACGGCTCTTTCTGTTGAGTTGACATCCGCTAAGAACGGAATTTTCAGAAATTGAATCCAAAGGGGATTCCAGGGTAAGGTGGGTTTTATAAATGAAGTTTTAAAAAATTCACGTTTTTGATTTATTAGACCTTAAGACTTGGAAACCGGTAAACATGTTTTTTTTTTCTTTTTTTGCTGATGTTATTGAGAAGAGACCCAATAATAATGTGTTTTGAGGAAACTGACTCCCAAAGAGGAGCTACGGTTGTGTAAATATAAATACATTCTCCTTAGAAAATAAAGTCTTATCCTTTTAAAACAAGAGGTGAGGGCAAATAAGAATGTTCTTCAATGCAGTCAAAAATTTAATCTTTGGATTAAATATAGCAATAAATTAAAAACAATGTGTAGTCACACAACATGAAATACTGAGCAAAGCGAATGAACTACGTCTAATTATAAACGTCATAGATCAGTGTTTCTCAAACTGTGGGGCAGACACCTGTTGGGGGGTGCGTGATAACCCTATAAAGGGGGCGCGAACATATTGAAAATTCGAAAACAAAAGTTTATTTAAACAAATTATTAACTCACTGAAAGTAAACAAATACATCCTGACATAATAAAAAATAAAATACTCATTCATAGTATAATACACTTATAAATGTATCAGTACTGCGCAATATCTATTTTATAAATAATTTAACAATACTAAGTTAAGGACAAGTTTAATAACAACCATTAGCCCCATGGATTTGTCATACATAAAATTATATGCCAACATTATCACTTATCTGGATAATTTGTACGGTTTATATAATTAATTTCTCATATGCCAATTAAAAATTACGCGATTCGTTCCCCAATACCACCGTTTAGCACGTAGGGAAGCATATGTGGTGTATTGAGGGGAAGGGGGGGGGGTAGAAGAGGAATAAATAAGCAAATCCTTTGAAATATAAGTAAATCCTCCATAAACATTATCAAGATCATTTTATTGCTTTCCATAGACCTCGGAATAATTGTATGGATAACAGTTCAAAGAAAAGATAGTACTTCGGAAAGACATATACATACGTCTGGGGCAATTAACACACTGGCTGAGTGAGAGGTTTATATACGTCAGAGGGACTTAAGAGGTTAAAGTCGTATTAGCGGCTTAGCGTTAAAGTGTAGTATTATTGAATTTAATACATCGTTATTGTATGGAGGGAGAAGCGATGCAAATTATGATTGAATATTGGGTCGCAAACATCAAAAGTTTGCGAAGCACTGTCATAGATAATTGGAGTTATATGTTTGAAAGTGGAAAAAATAACCAGCAAATAATTAAATTGTCTTCCTTTCTTGTCTCGATGGAATTTTTTTTTAAATTTGAATTTTATTTATAGTGGAATATGTTTCCAATATCACGTGATTAAATACTTGAAAAATTGAATTCACGAAACTGTCAAAAGTAAATTGAATTGATTAAATTTCACTATTTAAAAGGTGTAAAACAAAAAGAAGTGCGTTATAGCAAAGCATACGATTTCAAGAAAAAAAGAAGAAAAATATTATATTATACGTTTCTAATATGTAGATAACTTAAATGATAAGAAAATATATATTAGTAAAGGTTACATTCCCATATGACAACATACAGTATCGATAATGTAACTAAGTCATGATTCTCATATAACTTTTCGTATTACGTGAAATCTATAGGATTTATTCTACAGAAGGGGAACATCAATACGAGTTTTTCAATTTTGTTTACTTATATATATATTTATTTTTTGTGTGCATAAACAGATCGATATTATAATTCTAGAAAATTTTATGTTGCCTTTTTTCAATGAAGCATTTGCGTAAACAGGTTATGCATCTAAAAGAGATACTGAATATTATATAATATTTTTTCCGTATATAAGAAATTAGATTCTTCACAAAATTCAAATACTGAGGAAAACCATATTCGCAATCCAATTACTTTTACCTTATCGGGAAAGTGAAAAAAAATATATTTTCATAAATAATATTTTCAAGGATTATTCCGTGAAACGTGCATGAAGGGGAAAAAAGTAGCAAGGAAAGAGGAATTCAGATAAATAAGAAAAAAATGTTCATATTTGAAAACTTGTATCACATTTTGTTTAAATTTAGTGTAAGAACTTCTTTAAAGAATCTAACGTTCTAATATCAATTTTAATTCTAAAATCTAAATAGAGAAAGGAATTTGAAAATCATAATTTTACCCAATCATATATAATTTACTTTTTGTGAAATCCTTTGTAATGAAATTAATTATAAAAAAAATAACCTAAGAAAATAAAATCCAAGTTATTTCATCCAGTTTTAGTAACACAAAAAACATAAACTTACACATAGATAATTACAAACAATTATAAACACTGTTTTTAGCAGTTTAATTTATTGTGGTTGTTGTCGTGAGTGAGTGAATATTAACGTTGCACTGTTCAGCTACACGAGGGCTCTTGGAGACGGACCACGTAATTTTGAACCATGGTTACGTGACGTGGACGACACCTGAGCTGGCACCCCCTCTCCTAACTACCACACCACACCAACGGGAGGAAGTTTCAACTCTCGACAGATTTAACGTGCATCGCTGCCCTACACTGCGGGTCTTTAGTGGTACTGGGATCGAACTCATGACATGCCTGTCATGATCCGATACCTTGACCACTGGGCGTTGTTGTTGTCGTGGGTTCCTTACTGTGTTAAATACGAAAGACGAGAGATAGATAAACAGAAACATACAATACAAAAGCAGAAGAGTATAGAATTTTATTACAAACGATGATCTCCGCATAGAACAGAATGGGTGTTCTGTTTTCCTTTTGTGTGAGACAGGAATCCATTTCACGTGAAATTCCGACCTCTTTTCCCGAAGATCCATCCATGCCTTATTCGGGATTCAAACCCGAGCCCACTCGATTACAATCCGAGTGTCATAACCACCACACTAGATGGGGTGGCGTTTGATTTATTAAAGCTGGAATATTTATGCCATATTCATAATAATATACAAAATTCTGCCCGAACATTATATCAACTAGGAACTGTCTTGCCAATTTAAATTTTCATTATTTTGAAAATAGTTTCATTGATAATTCTGAATATTACATTTTTCGTTATACAGATAATATTATCATTTTTGGCCAGCGAGGCAATTTTAAACCTAACACTAAATTTATCCACAATATCTTAATTTAATACAGTTAAATAAAAACAACTAAGAAGCGAGTTTTTTTGATATAGAAATTTTATTAAAAGATAATTTTATAGTTACTAATATTTTTTTATATGATAAAAGAGAAGAAATTAAATTCAATATTATAAAAGTACATCATTGGGAGAGTAATGTACATGTTTCTACATTCAGAAATATTGTTATTAATTATGTGCAAAGCAATAAATTTCTAGTTTCAAAAAAATCAGAAGAAAAAAAAAACTATAAACATTTCACTAAATATTGCTTAATTGAAAAATACCCAATTAATTTTATTAATAGTCATTTGAATATAGAAATTTTAAATAGTAAGGATTAAAATTCCTTAGAATATTAATACGTTATTGTTACAAATTTATCATTTTTCCTAAATATATTTAACTCCATATTCTAATACTAGATAAAATTATTTTTAATTATTTTTTAATTCTTATAAAATCCTCTAGTGTCCTTAAAATAATGATAATAGGTAAACTCTCTTTTTTTTTTATTTCTATTCTTTTGATACTTTTTCTGAGAGCTACAATTCAGCCATTCCCATGCTTTGAATTTGTATTTGGGTCCAGAATCTATCAATAATTTATTTATTGTACTCAGATTTAGCGCGGGCTCTGCATTCTTGAATGCTATTTTTAGGTAAGTTGTATTTATCTTGTAATGGATTTAGATATTGTGCCCATTATTTTCAATAGATTTTTGCTCAGTGATATTAACATAAAGGGAGAAGGTTGGCTGGCCACAAAATATTTTCAACCCCACTTTTTTATATATAAGAGCTGTGTTCTAAGTCACCAATGTTTATAATACTGCAGCGTCCATTTTCTTTATATTTTAAACTCTAGCATATTTTTTTTATTTCTCATACATCCTTCAATGTATTGTTATCTTGGAATTTCAATTTTTTTCAGTTTTGCTTATTATATAATTCATCTCTCTTCAAATAATATAAACTTCTTATCTCTCTCTTATTATATATATATATATAAGTTCTCTATGATTAAAATCAGGTTATACACTCTAATCTGTACTTATCGGTACGGATATGTGACTTCTGCAGCTTAGTGGTTGCGATCATGATGTATTGACCGGTGGTGTTTTATATTCAAACCCTAGTGCCACTGAAGACCTCGCCGTGTTCGGAGGCTGATTCACGTTAAATCTGTTGATGTACAAAGTCCATCTATTGGCAAGGTGTGGTAGTTTGGAGAGGGTGGTCCTCGTTGCTTATATATAACAGGAGTTAAAAATTACGAGGTCCTTTGTGCGACTTTCATAAGCACTCACTTGGTATGTTTATAGGGACTATATAAGTGGGTGACTAGTTTTCCGAATCGTCACCAATATGTGAACATTGTCTATATTATCAATATGTACACTTTTTGTTTTATTGGAATCAATTTCTTCTTCCAATGACACTTCTACAGAGTGGTCCTAACAATAAACACAAAATAAGGCTTCTGTAGGCAGAGTTCTTCATCCTGAGAACCAATTCACCACTCAAAAACCATGAGTTTTTTAACAACTTCCAATGGCATTTCTCTTTCCGTGGCTTCTCTCTGGTTGTAAAATTTTGTGTTCTCTCTTCGATGACTCACATATTTTGATCATTGTATTGAGTTGTCCTGGAGATAATTTCGTTTTCTCGAAAAAGGGATCTTAATGACGTTTTTCACTGCCAACTTTACACTAAAACCGCATTTCATTATGAATTTTGACGCATAATTTAATAAGGTTTGTTTGTGAAAAAGGTTTTGTGATTTTGCGTAACAGTTTTGTTTGGTATCTTATCAAATTACGGAAGTCAAAAGCAGCATTTTCTACATGTTCTACTTTCTTACAACCAAAAGGGTAAAAATGCTGTTCAAGCGAGAAAAAGATTGATCGATATGAATGAAAAAGACACATTGAGAGAAGTCAGTGCCAAAACTGGTTTTCTAAATTTCGTTCCAGCAATTGTATTGTTAGAAATGCGTCATTTACCTAAAGTCTGGTTGAAGCTGATAAAGTTATAATAAAGACATTGATTGATGCAAACTACCGAAAAATGACCGCCGAGAGATTAAATGAACCGAATTCAACCGTTCACGGGATTAATATTTAGTCTATCCACATGCGTTAAATGAAGCTAAAATACATAGAAATCAATACAGATGGCAGCATGATACCTTTTTTGCATTTCATGTGCTCTAATGGGTAGTTAAAAACAGTGTTTCTCGGTGTAAATATTAAAATTGTATTTTGATTACTATAAATAAAATTTGTTATCTTTGAAAGAAATTTCGACATGTCTGAATTATACTTTTCTCTCATTTGAATGAATTAAGCAAAGACGCAACAAAAAAAAAAAAAGGTTTTATTTAGGTTTTTGGAAATTTTTTATATGTGGATAGAGGCTCTATCCACTGCCCA
>BMAV01002194.1:0-55646 GCA_019973955.1 Trichonephila inaurata madagascariensis | reverse complement strand
GCCCATATAGAACAGATATTTTCGCTGTTCCTCCACTCGATAGACAGCTCTTAGAATCATTCGAGAATGTTGGGGGGGGGGGGGGATATATAAACAAACTTTGTTTACAATATGTGGTACAAGATACTCCGGCTCGAAAATCTTTCATTACAGCTTTTCTGCTCGGAGAAAAAGTTTTCATATTATAAAATTCCACAGTAAATAACTCATTAAATTTGAGAAGTATAACTATAATTTAAATTCTCAAAAATATTACTTTATTTTTCTAACTTTTTATACTAAAATTAAATAAAATATAAAATGGGGATATATTCCCATTTCAATGTATATTCTAAGTATTCTATATGTATTCTAAGTAAGCATTTTATGCTGTTGTGGCATCTCTCGCGTTCTTCTTCTAACATAACTCCTACGTTCTTTGACGGCCACGATTAATGGCAAAACTTTTCCAACCCAATTCCAAGAGGAAAAACGAAGCAACAATGCAAATAAGATATCCTTTAAAAGGATAGAAAGTTTAGTGAGAAATAATGGCAATCTTAGAGAAAACTTAGTGTGGAGCAGTTCGGAACAAGTGTTTAGACGGCCTACTCAATCAAGGAGACACCCACCCTCGATAATATTTATAAGGAGGAACAATTGTACACGAGTACATCAATCTACCTGCAAGTATCAGAATCGATGAGTTTTCAACCAAGGTAGGAGGATTATATTCCGAAAGCTAGTATAATATAGAAAGCGAGATTAGGCAGATAATTAATTATATTTTGATAAGTGATCTAGTTGTGCGATCTGACTTAAATAATCGGCATACTTTGGTTTATTCTCACTTAATATAAGTTTGATCGTTATATAAGTAATTTAAGTTAAATTCTTAATAAAAGTTGTATTAAGAATTATAGAATGTCTCATCCTTCCGATAATCCCACACCTCTAACTTACGCGGAAACCCCAAGACATAACTATCGACAGATGGCTATGTCACACTGTGTACAATTATTCTATTATTATTTAATTGCATTTATATTTGTATTTATTTGTTATTGAAATAGTTATTTCATAAATGTTAGTTTTTCATAAAAAACTTATAGTAATATGATTCATTATTTCTCTGTCTTGGAAAGTACTCAACTGGTTTTCCCGCCGAGCCGCATACACATGATAAGTAATTCACGCTGGCCGCAACATACGGATAATGAAAAAAGTCGACTATAAGACCAAAACAACATTGACACACAAAATTGATCAAAATATCAAAAATCGTTTTTGGCTTTTATTTTAATACTATATTAACTTTTCTATCAAACACACATACACAAAAACATTTATTTTTATGAATTCTCACTGACTTGTGGGATAATTTCTATATTCTTTCATCTATGATCAAGCCTCTTGCTTACATTCTACTATTAACCAAGTAATATATAAAAAATTAAGGCAATTCCTACTTTTTCAACAGAGAACGTTTTTGGGGGCCGTGGGTAGCATAGTGGTTAGAGCATCGGACTCCAGACCGGAAGGCCTGGGTTCGATGCCCGATGCCACCAAATACCCTCCGAGTACACACGGAGTACGTGCTCCTTAAGTCAGTGGGTCCGAAAGTCTTGTGGGCTGAATCACGAGTGCAGGGAACTGGAGAATATTTCCCTTCCTTTCAGTTCCATGCCAAAATTGTGGAGGTGGATATAGGTGGTGTCGCCATCTATCGTTCATTCAGGGAATTTCACCGAGCTAATTCGTACTGTCACATGTATGGTGCTTAAGGCCTAGGCCAACGACAAGCATACTTCTAGCCCCTTGCCATGATGAATTTCGTGGGTCTCGTTCTGACTACGTCAGACAGGTGACATTAACCACAAAAAGAAGAAAATTTTATTTTAGCTACTTTTTATTAAATAGTTACAATTAATATAAATATGCATATACATATGACAGAATCACAACATTAAGTGGTAATTAATTTTTATTAATTATCATTAAAGTATCGTATTGTCATCCAAAACAACCATGTATATAAAATTTCAGTTCAACTGAATGTACGCGAGAAAAAAAAACATTTCAAGTTTTGACACAAAACGCTAAAATGGTCGCTAAGTCGATAACGTGTCTGTATTTGTAATTTTTTAAATAATTAGTTTTAATCAATTATTTTTTGTTAATTATAATTAAATTACTTTATTGTCATCCAAAATAATCATGTATACAAAATTTCAGCTCAATTGAGCACTTTAAAATGTATTTTATTAACGATTGAAAATTCCACCAAGATAAATAAATAAATAAACAAACAAATAAATAAATAAATATATAGAGAGTGTGACCTAATAGTAGGAATTGAAAAAGAATTGATACATTTAATTGCTTTCTTGATAGAATTTCCTTTTAAATTTTTTGTACATTGTTTTCCAATAATTTAATTTCTTAGTGCAATGGGCCATGACCGGGCCACTCAAAAGAGGCCGACGGGCTCCATGCGACCCGCGGGCCGCAGGTTGAGTATCTCTGCTATAGCGTCTAGCCACCAACCAGGAAAAACCCCTTTGATCAGATATCTTTTTTTTTTGTGACAAAATAATGTTTATAGAGGATGAAAACATTACATTTATCAAGTACTTTAGCACAGAAAAACGTATTTTAGCCTTTTGCCCGTTAAAGGGTTAATATCCAAATTGGGCATGTCACAACCTTTTTTACACAAAGAAATTTTCTACAAAACGTTACTGTTTGTGATTTGCTTCTCAAGCGTCAAGAAAATTATTCGTTTTTGATGAAAAACATCACTAGGACTATAATTGTGTTATCTACACCAAAGGAGATCATGGAATAAAAATTATCAAATCATTTATAAATTGATATTCATATGAAAAGGTCATGCTGTTTATTTGATTAGATTTCCAAAAAATCAATTTATTTACTGAGGAATTCGACAATCAGTTTTGAAATGTACTGCCATCAATTGAACAAGCTGAACAATTTACTTATACAGAAAAGGTCATAATTGAAAATACCTAATATTCCACCAAGATATTGCGAGACTTGACACAAGTTTGGTCACTCCTCAATCGCTTTTACAGCTTAAATAGCACATTACTCTTATTTCGTACTCATAAACTCTTTTAGACGACCAAAATTTTTACGTGAGAAATGAATTGGATTAATTTTTTTAGAGCAAAGATCGTACTTTAAGAGCGTAGAACCGTGGAAGCGAGAAAAAAAATGGCAAAAGATATTGGGCCAAAATAAAAATTAAAAAATTAATAAAATATGTATACACTATAAGAAAATACTCTTTCATTTTCCCAAAAGGGAGGGAAAAAATGAAATTACTTTCTAAACATCCTCGTTTTAAAATGGTAGAAAAATCTCACTAAAACAGTATGACAGAAAAAAAATGGCAATAGAACTGATATATTTGAAAACACGTTCTCTATAACACTAACAATTGGTATAAACAAGAATATAAAATTATTTTACGTGACATGTTTGGCTTCTGTATCCGTTGAACTTACAAGTTACCCTAAAATTGTATACCTATTATTTGTAAGCTGAAAGATTATCTCACTCACTGCCATTCGATATTACGATTTTTCAATTAAGATCCGAAAGGGTATAAGTACTCTTTTTGATTAATGGATAAACCAGATTTTAATTAGAAATCGAAAATTATTAGGTCTTGTTGAATCTCATTTAATGTGAAAAATTCAAACGAATGTTAAATTGAGCTGAACTTCAAAAATATCTGTAGAAATATTTAACATAAAATTATTAACGTAGACGTTTAGAAATGAATATAACTTATCTGAGTATTAAATGAACAAGTCGACTGCAACACAGAACCGCTAATCAAATGTTAACCATTTCAGTTACGTATCTGCTTTTAATTTATTACGTAGTATGTGCTGCCCAAAATAGATTCTGAACATTGAATGGTTTTATACTTATTTCAAGATAATTGTAACGATTGAAGTGGAATTGTTACATTAACAAATGTTTCATTACATTTAATTCAGATTAACTTAACTAATTTTCGATAATCATTCAGTTACTTTTAAGTAAAATTTATTATATTAATAGATCGAGATTGGTTGGCTACAAATAGATGCAGTAGAAGGGAATAGGAGAAGAAAAATCGAATATATACCATAGCCATATCTCATATTTTAATTTTTTTAAGGTAATAAAGAAATTCATCAACATTAGTCCTTTAAATGCGAACTTTAGTTTTTTTGTTTTGGACATAACCATTATTGCTGGAAATTTGTAAGAAATAACTTGTATTTTCACAAATTTAATTCTAACTACATTTAAGATTTGAATGCTTTAATACAGCTAGTAGTTTTTTGTTTCGTTCTCTCAGGCGGGATAGTGGTTTGTGACGTTACATTTTGAGCTGAAGGACTATGGTTCAAATGCCGGCGAAAGCATGAATGTTTGTATATTTAAGGGTAGTCCAAATGAAAGTGGAATTGTTGTAATAACCCATCAATTTAAAGAGAACGATGAGTGCGCATGCCCCTATAAAGGGCGCAGAGTGCTGAAAATGCATGTGACATCGTCAGAACCCAACAGATGCGAAGGGTGGAAGCACATTAAAAGGCCTCGTTCACATCATGGATGCTTCCAAATGATCTGACTTTCAATGATGCCACGCACTGTGACCCATTATATGAACTGAGAAAGAATATCAAGAATCGCTGACTTAGTGTAGTGTCCGGCGAAGTATCATCTTGCAGGATGATGTTCGACCTCATGTGGCGTGCCTAACATTGTAATGGCAATTCCACTGGGAGGTGCTCGAAGGTCTGGTGGCCCTCTCACCACCCTCCAGAAAGCTCTGAAGTGATGGTGATTTCATGATGAAAATGAGGTTCAAATTTCTGTTGAAAATGTTTCCAAAACTCACTCCGAAGCTTCTTCACCAAGGGTTATGCATCATGCCGTGAAACGCTGTGACACTTGTTTCAACCTACAAGGTGACTTTGTCTAGTCTATCTCTATTATGTCTGTGTCGCTATTTTCTTTTGTATACTAAATTATGTTAATGACATAAAACTATTTATCAAACACTGAAGTGGCATTTTCATTTGGGTGCCCCTTACATGAGGTGCCTGTGCCGCACAGGATACTCTAAATGTTCGTCGAGCCGAAAGTCGATTCAAAAGGTAAGAAAAAGAATATGGGAGGCTCTGGAAACCTACTTTGGATTCTTCTTCTTCAGAATTGGAGTTGAACGATGCAAAATCATACTGTACTCTGCTTGTTCCTCAAAGCTGCGACCAAAACGACAGACATAATTTATACCAACTTATCACGATGAGTTTTCAGAGTATCGATCGGGTGGGATGAGTAACGACAGCTGTTTTATGTTTGGGCAGATTCTGTGCCTTAAAATAAACTTTGATGCTTTCGTGTGAAGAAATATATTTACATTTTTTTTAGGAAAACTTATTATGTGTCGTTATTTATTTTTAATCTTCATGTATCCTGTAATATGCAGTTTAGTGCTTACCACATCATACAGTTACAGATGCAATCCTTATGGAACACCCTGTATCTTAAATAAGTATAAATTTTTGAGAACGTTATTTTATATTTACGTTATATGTAACATATTTATCTAAAAATGATATTTTTATAAATTAATCACATTTGATAATTTTTAAGAATAAACTAAAAGTATCATTTGTTTGAGCATTACTTCTAAGGAAGCGTTGAAACAAATTTCATTTTCACCCAAAAGAAACCAAGCTTACAGAAGACGTTTTTGATGTGTGCCAACTGCAATGCAATGCACGCCTTTCCGGAACATTTGCTTAACTAAGTGGTTCTTGAGAAGGTGGACACATTCTCCAATTATCTTCTTGTATATCAATTTTTGAAGATACATGGGCTCATGGAACTGGTCTAGACTGTAGCTAGATCAATTGGATTAAGTCTATAATAAGGTACCTTCAAAATTATTTGCAATAAAGGATCAATTCATCAATACATCTTAAGCATTCGGTCCTATGATTGTGGTTCAAAATTATGAAGTGTTTGTGTTTAATGGACTTTTAAAACGAGAAAAGTAAAAGGTGTACATGTTTAGGAAATAAAGTTCAAAGAACATTTGTTCATTGACGTCAAAATTTTAGAAATGATTGTACTACTGAAATCCAAAAGAGAATTACTATGGCTATCAGATGTCTAAATGGAATACGAAAATATATGAAATCGAATTTAATCAAAAGAAAAACAAAGGTTATATTGTATAAAGTCTTTTAAGATCAGAATTAACTTATAGATGGGAAACTTGGTCCATGTCTCGAACAGAAGAAATCATGATAAGTGTCTACCAAAGGAATATTTTAAGATTTTTTTTTGGAGGAAATCAGGAAAATGGAACAAGGCGAAGAAGATCAAATTTCGTGCTCTATCCATCATATAAAGAATCTGACATTGTAAACTTCCTCAAAATACAACGAATTAAATTGACAGGCGAATTAAAATGGACGAATACCGCACCACTAAATGTCTTCTATGTCCAACCAATTGGCACACGAAGAAAGAGCAGGCCAAACCATAAATGGATAGATGGCCCAGAAAAAGATCTCCCAGTTTTGGGAACTAAGAAATGGAGAACACTAGCAAAGAGGAGGCTTACCTAGAACAGGCTTCTTGAGAAGGCCAAGGTCCACCCTGGGCTGTCGAGTCACTGAGGAAGGGAGGAAGAAACGTCGAAATTTAATTGGGGTATTGGCAACGTACTTCGGTCACATACACATATGACAAGGGTGATACTTGAACTGGTACCCTATCCTAAAAACTTCAATATCATTATGCAACGTGAAGATTTTGTGCCTCGCCAGATGTAATGTCAATTTTTCCCTCCTTGTATGAGGTATTTAATGACACCAGGTTTCGTAACCACGACTTCACAGGAACAACGCCAGCCACAAATTCAGGACCATGACCAATTGGTTACCATGGTTATCAAACTAAAGGAAGAATTGTGCATTTTCTTTTACTACAACGAAGCAATGCATTTTGCCTTATTTCCGACTTCGCATTTTTCTTTCAATTCCTATGATTATAGTTCACACTCCTTATATGTATATTTCTATATATATCTTATTCAAATTTTCAATCATTAATAAAATATTTTCTTTTCATCTATTTAGGTTCAACTACATTTTTTTTGTACTTGTAGTGGATCAAACTTGACTTTTTAATGCGGTTTTTCAAATATTAATTCATTAATTAAATTTTATTTCTTTAATTTTAATTTTATTCTGCGTTACATCTTTTGTATTTACAACTAGCTGCAACAGATAGCGCCAGTACGTTTTACTAACGAAGTAGGAATTGACTTAATTTTTTTTATCCTTCTTTCATTAATTAGATCTTGCCGCGGTAGCCTAGTGGTCATTTTAACAGACTCGCGTAGCTGGTGTGTCATGAGTTCGAGCATAGTACCGTTGAAGACAAGCAGTGATGAGGGGGACGATGTACGTTAAATATGCCTAGACTTAAAAGCCCTCCCGTCTAGGTGTGGTGAAAAAGTTAAGTGAGGGAGGTGCCTGCCAGTTAAGTGCCGTCCCTATCACTTGACCCTAGTTCAAGATTACGAGGTCTGTCTCTAGAAGCCTTAGTGTAGCTGATAGCTGAATAGTGTGAGGCTAATAGTTACTTTCTCACTCACTCAATCCCTACTTAGATAGGTTATCAAACTTCTTATTTTTTAGCTTCATTATGCTATGTTTGAAATTTAGAACAAAAAAGTTAGAATCATTTGCTTTTTTTTTGTAAAATAAATACATATTTTTAATAATTTTTTATTTGTTTAAAATTGCATTTTGCTTAGAGTATATACGTTTTTCAAAAACATGAATTATTTTTAAATCACGTGAAATATCAGTTTCTAAATATTTCAACCCTGAAAAATTATATATACTTCTCGCAGCTAAAGATAGACTAGTTCTTAACACTTTCATACAAACATTATTCAAAAACAACTATTTTTCATGTTATTAAATGAAAGTGACAACACTGAGTTATTCATAGCCACATATTAAATCCCAAAATCAGATTATGTCTCAGAGACGCACGTAGTGAAATCCAATCAATTTTCTAGTCGCAAAATAGCCTTTTCCAGAATGGATAATCGCTGAATTCCTTTGACAATAACCGACTCGATTCCTGAATCAATTATAACTTCTACGCCGCAGTTGAAACTCTCGTGTAGAGCTAAACGCGTTTAGCAGATGATACATTTATATTCCGATTCCGAAATTGCTGTGCTGGGGTATCCGCAAATAGATTCGTTGATACAAGGAAGAATAATTGATGCGAAATCTCATTAATCGTGGTATATATTCTGAGTTAACAATCGCCAATGGCAAGAGTACGAGTCGGCTAGGAATAGCTACCTAGAAAGTAAAGAAATAGATTCTATTCATGGGACTTAGAGTGTGTGCGCTGTATGAGGAGTTGAAACTAGTCACCATTACAGTTGATCCAGAGTGAATGTGAAACTGTGTATTGGATTGAGTTGTCAATAATAAACTGGCCGAATAATATATATATATGTACATGCAGGGTGATTACAATTAAAGTCACACTTTTAAAATGCTGTAAAAAGAGAATTAACGATCAGGATAACTTCCAATTTAAACTGAATACACTTGAAAAGCGAGAGACGTTATGGTAGTCTAGCGATAGTTAACAATCATTTTAATTATTGCTTTTTGTATGGTTTTTGGCCAAAGGACAACTAAAAACTAATTTTTTCTCATCCAATGTGATATGACTTTACAGAGGTGGACGAGTTCTTCACTAAAAGAACAGTAGCAGTTGAATGACTTGGAAGTAAATTTTATATCAAAAAACCAAAATAATCATGCAATTTTAAGAATATAATTTGTTTAATACGGGGTCATTCCAAAGCCACCGTAACTAGATTCTATATATCCTGTACTCAAATTCATTTTCGTTATGCTACTATTGATACAATGCCATCTTTCTTTACACTTTGGAATGAACCCCACTTTGGAAACTATGCCATACCGTTTCTTTTTTCCTTAAGTTTATTCATTTCAAAGTTGAAACCATTCTGACGAGTGTTCCTTTTATTACAGTATTTTGGAAGTGAGACTTTAATTATAATAACCCTGTATAATTAGTTTAAAATTTACTTCAAACCGTTAGAATGAGTCGGTGAGTTAATATTAACGGTGCACTATTCAGCTTCTCGAGGGCTTCGGGCGACGAACCTCGTAATTTTGAACTATGGCCAAGTGACGAAAATCTTAGTTGCAACCTCTCTCCTAACTTACGCACCACACCAACCGGAGAACGTTTAAGAATCGACAAATTTAACGTAAATCGTCTCCCTACACAGTGGGTATTCAGTGGTCTACGGTGCCCACCTAACTACGAGGAAGACTCAAACCTTGGTTAATCATTCTTAACTCCTAACTGAATTAGAATCCGGAGGAAATTCATCAATAATGTTTTGTTATTAAAACTCCTTTGACTTTACCAAAGTACGTGTTCCAAAAGCAAAATCTGATAAGCAAAATGACCGTGGTAACCGAGTTGTCATGGTTACGAACTCGTGGTAAACGAGTCACAAGCTCCAGTCCTGGGGACACTGAAGCCAGCCGTGGAAAAGAGATTTATGCACTTTACATCTGTTTGGGTTCAAAGTTCCCACTTGGATGTGGTATTGAAGTTTAGAGGCAGGGATGTATATTAAGTGTTATCTTCGTCACTTCTCAGAGGTAACAATTGTAAGGTCCATCACTAATACCCTTCGCGTTGCTTTAGAATGTGGCGTTAACACGAAATCGAATCTGATAACTCAAGAAAGAATGGTAAATAACAACAGGAGTGACTTACTTAATAGTGGATTAAAAAGCACCTTCGAAGAATGAAAGCTCTTCGCCACCTCGATTTATTTTTAAATCTCTGTATAATTCTTTCTCTACTTATACAAAGAATTAAAATAAGAAGCATGATTGTTAATGATGATCTAGTTAAGATATTAAATCGAATTTAATCAAAAGAAAAACAAAGGTTTTATTATATAAAAGTCTTTTAAGGTCAGTATTAACTTATACATGTGAAACTTGGTCCATGTCTCGAACAGATGAGATCATGATAAGGATCTATGAAAGGAACATTTTAAGATTTATTTTTGGAGTAATTCAGGAAAATGGAACTTGGTGAAGAAGATCAAATTTTGAGTTCTATCAATCATAAAAAGAATCTGACAACGTTAACTTCATCAAAATACAACGAATTAAATAAACAGGTCAAGTTGTGAGAATGAACGAAAACCGTACCACTAGAAAAGTCTTCTAGGCCCAACCAATTGGCACACGAAAAAAGGGCAGTCCAAATCTTAGATGGATTGATAATCTAGAAAAAATCTCCTAGTTTTGAGAACTAAGAACTGGAGAACATTAGTAAGAAGAAGGCTGGTCTAGAAAAGGCTTCTTGAGAAGGCCAAGGCCCTCCCTGTGCTGTCGAGCCTTTTAGGAAGGAAGAAATCTAGTCAAGCATTTGTCAGTCGTAGAAAGATTTTAAATATGTCAACTAATTTGACAATCCCCTTCCAATGGGGAAAGAGAATTAACTTTTTTTTATTTTAAGGAAACTGCTTCGGTGCATGAGATGTCTCTAATGTAGGCAAGATTATCACTTACGTCGACATGAGGCTACTTGCTTGATGTAAAATAATTGCATTTAATTTCAGTATGACTCTTACAGCAGCATACCCCTCAGGGGGCTCACCTTCTTTAGGTGGGTACGGGTGTCACAATCTCGAGGTACCCTAGTGATCTTTTCCTTTTTCCAAGGGGTTTACTATCTTTGGTAAACACGGGTGTCACGACCCTTGGGTACCCCAGTGATCCTTCTCTATTTTCGACTCTCCATCTTGTTATCCAATTTCTTCTTTTCTTCTTTTCCCGTCCAGACCACAGACCTATGAATGCTTGGCGCAGTATAGCCAAAACTTGCGCCATAAAACACCAAACTCAGCTCAACTCAACTTACAGCAGCATAGGGTCTCTAGTCATTTGTATACAAATTAATTAATTCATCGATACACTGTTGGCATCATGTGACCTATATAGGGTTGATATCATCTTACCTCTTATAGCATGTCATCTTGGTGTCATTTTCGACAAAGATAATTGCAAGTATCATACTCTTTGAATAACTCTGCACCACCTCCTGTCCGAACTCCTTCTTGGCCAGCAAGATCACCAGATTTTTCCTTTTGAAAATATATAGGACATAGTAGGAGCTCAGATTTGGTTACACCAAAATCTCGCTGAACACCTTACAAAATACAACTAAAATGAATCTTTAAATTTTTATCACTTCTTAGCAAGGTACGTAAAGCATGCATCGGTGCTAGGAAAATGTTTCAATACATATTGAGTTTAGCATTCAATATGCAACGCCCGATAAGTGTAAAGGCTTTGAATATTAAACTATTCCATTGCTTGTGTATGAGTCTTACATTTGTTTCACTTAAGGTATCCGCGACTACCTTAAAATTGTGAATTTTGTAAAAAATGGACAATTTTTTTATGATTTTATTTTATAGGCCATCTTATTAGCTTTATAAAAATACCAAGCTTATTATTTTCCATTCACTAGAACAAAAACTACAAGTGTTTTAGTAAAAGCATATGTCATTATTTTAGGCAAGATGTCATAATTTAAAAGTTTGAATAATTTTTTACTCGAAATGTGTTTTTTTTAAATGCTCAAACGGGGACAGAGATAGCTCAGAAAGTTTTGAAAATTATTAATGGAAAATTTTGTGTAAAACCTGTATAATTGTAGAAGTGTTTTAATTTTCAGATTTATCAATCACTATTTTATAACAAAATTTACATTCCCTTATGTGAATGTAATCACTGTTTTGCTTAAGGTATCCGACTATTTGAGGCAATTTTTGTTTTGAAAAAATGGAGATATGGGGATTTTTATGTGATTTTTAGATTTATTTAGTATATTTTAAGGAAAAAATCCTAAAATTGAAAACAGAAAAAAAAATTATTATTAAAATAGGAAAAAACTGGTGAAAATATACAAAACATTATATAAACAGGGCCTGCTCTGTACAAAGATTTTATGAACAAATTCTCAATTTTTAAAATTTGATGTGTTACTTTGTTATTCATGTTTGAAATGACCTTCAGGTAAGATATATTTTAATTTTTACAAAAACTAGAGAACTTTATCTTAGTGATTATATGCAATTGCTTAAGAAAACAGCTATTTTGTTCACATAAAGGACTGTAAATTTTGTAATAAAACAGTGATTGATAAATCTGAGGGTCAAAACACTTCCACTTCTCTATACAGAACATACATAAAAAAAATTCATTAAGTTATTTTCAAAATTTTTTGAGCAATCGCCGTCCCCGTTTGAGCTTTTCGAAAAAAAACACATTTCAATTAAAACGCGTTTTAAAGTTTGACATCTTGTGCAAAGTTATGTGGCATCAGCTTTTATTAAAACACCTGTAGTTTTTGTTCTAGTGAATGGAAAATAAAAAACTTGGTATTTTTATTAAGGTAATAAGATGGCCTATAAAATAAAATCATAAGAAAAATTTGTGAATTTTTCAAAAAAAATGATAATTTTTGGGTAGTCGGATACCTTAAGCCATTTTGTATAGTATTTAAGACAAAGTGCTCTAGTTTTTGTAAAAATTAAAATATCTCTCATTCTGAAGGTCATTTAAAAATGAATAACATGAATACTCATTAGAATTGAAAAATGTAAAAATTTGTTCATAAACTTTTGGTACAGAATTGTCAATATTTACCAATTTTTTCCCATTTTAGTAATAATAATTTATTTTTCTCTTCCTAATTTTGGTATATTTTCCTTAAAATGTTCTAAACAAGTCTAAAAACCACAAAAGAATCCCCATATCTCCATTTTTTTTAAGCAAAAAATGTTGTCGCAAGTAGTCGGATACCTTAAAACAATCATTTACTTTATAGTGACTTCATGTGTTTTATTCATATATTTTCATCTTCGAAAAATATCCTTTTTTATTAATTGTTCATAATTGTCAAATTAATAATATTAAGAGGTCTCAGGGGTGTTAAATTTCTCTAGAGGTCTGAAAATATAAACAATTTTCAAACATGTATAATTCTTTTAAATTTAAATTAAATGATTCGAATCTTTTACACATTATATATAAAATAATGGGGCTTCAGAAAAGTAGAAAATGTTTAAAATATAATAATTTTAAAAATCACACATAAGTATATGAAATTTCTATAATAAATATTAAGTATTTTTTGCATTGCGCACGCTGTTTTCTAAAATAGAGTAGCCTCTGATGTATACAGCTTTATAGAATTATAAAATGCATCATACTCTTTAAACCCTACCTAATTTTAGTATTATATATCTTTTGTATTTCAAAATGTTTGTAAAATATTGCAATTTTTTAAATATTTTTTAAAAATGTATTTTTTTATTTATTAAAATATGCAAGTTATTATTCTATTTATATAAAAAAAAGCTGCAGTGTAATAAGGATACATTTAACTTTATAAATCAATCAGAGCTTAATTTGGATTTTGTTTCTGGTAGAGTACTGGAGCGACTAGGTATGATGCGACCATTAATGCGATGTTTTCACGTTTCGTAAGTCTACCGACGCGTTCGCGCATCATACTAAGGTTACCACAAAACAAGACAAACCTTTTGTCAAAGTGATTAATAAGGACGAAAGTATTAATGTAATTAATATTCGAAGTGATACTATACTAATAGTAAATTACATCAACCTTCTTAACAATGTACTCATATACTATGAGTAACACATATTAATGTAACATAATTGATGTGTATTATATATATATATATATATATATATATATATATGTAACGTCGTTGGCCGGTGTTGGTTGTTTCTGAATAAGTGGGGAGAACTTCCGATTTCATTTTACTCTTCTTTATTTTCACATGAAACATCAAAGGCGTTACGACAACACATAAGCATACGTTCACACAAAGACATAAAGGCTAAAAGAGCTGCAGTTATTTATACATATTCAAGACGACAAACTGGAGACAAAAACGGTGACGATTGCATGGTGAAAGCAAACAGACAAAGAGCGCGATCACAAAACGCGCTGCAGTCGGCTGGCTACATGTTTACAGAGAGGGGCTTTCCAGATCTTGGTATTTACAGCACGGTGAAAACCACGTGACTATTTTTTAATAAGAACTCTGATTGGTTAATATAGGCTGGAAAGGGGTATCTGATATTAGTGGATTACGATTAAGATTAAAGCGTTAGTTTTGAGCCAAAGAATGAAAGCCTGTTTAAATATTGTTAAAAAGAGTAAATTAAAAGAACGTCGGAGGGATTTATTACATATACGAGGGTTGAGGCAAAAGTCATGGCAACTGTTTGTTTTTTTCCCTTGAAGTTACCAGTCCGGTAGCAAAATATGTCATATACAGACGAAAGGACAAGGTGTTAGCAACATGTGTGGACAATAAATAGCACTGAAATATCGAAACACACTAATTTATTACGGTAGTATATATACAGGGCAATATGGTCTTCAGGGTGCAAAAGAATGACAACACAGTACACCCACAATGCTTCTGTACTATATGGTAAGGCATTTCTTCCAAGGGCTCCCTCTTATTTCACTGGGATATTTCATCGCATTTTTCTCTCGGAGAACGGCTATTTTGACATGAGAACGCTGCTCAACCCGCGTTACTTCCATCACCCGACACTCACCAAGTGACTGATTTCACATCCCTCGCTGTGTTACTACCAGATATCACACAGCCATCTTTTCTTTTGTATACACACTATGCCTGTAGAACTTCCACACGACACATATACGTATGTGATCCATTCACATATATATAAGGAAAAAAAATTAGGCCGTGAATTATGCCTCAACCCTCGTATATATATATATATATATATATATATATATATTATTTTACTGAATCAATATGAAAAATGTGGATAGCATAATGAAAATACATACAGGAGATGCGTTAATTTACTCTATCTGGATACTGTATAATCAAAAACAACCGTACTTCAGGAAGAAACTCCAGTTGTACGTCGGAGCCGGCACACACAATTTTTTTTTTCTTATTTATCTTTAACTTATGGTAACCAGTGCATATTTTATTTAATTGTAATGGTTCAATTTCTTTCAGTAAATTTAATTGCTCTTTTTTCCGTGAAGTTATATAAGGCAACGTTATACATAGAAACCGACCAATGACTGTTGGCAACAGACAATTATTTTGAAATAAGATCAAGTGAAGTGAGTCATGCAAGTTTGAATGTGAATTTAAATATTCCATTTGATCGAGAAGAAAAAAACATGAAACCTTTACTGTAATTTGATGTTATTAAACACACACACAGAACAATTAAAAGAAGAGTGTGTGGGATTATATGACCACACGATAGAAGTGATAACTTCAAATTCTGTAATGTTATTTCAGGGATTAGTTAGGTGAATAAAAAACAAGGGGATATTAGTATTGTCATATAAAATTATTTATTCATATGTTCTGCACTGATAAGGTAATATTTTTTGCGAAATATACAATAATATTTGTGAATTAATTTTATTCTAAAAAGGAAACAATAGGTTTATGGTAGCTAAAATAGGTTATAAATACTTTAAATACAAAATAATTTAAATGTCTAAAAAAAACTCCGTCAAGCGTTGTTCCATACTTTGTCGTGCTTTCATTTGGATCATTTGACATAATTAAACGGAATTCTGATTTTGAAAAAATCTACTAAAGGCTTTGATTTGTCTTTTGACAAATCTACATTAAAATCCCCACTTAAAATAATAGGCAATTTGTTCAGAAAAGTTGATCTGGCTGCAGTGTAGGCAACGAAATTTTTGTGAATGAATTCGATAATTTTCTCTACACTTTGATTTGGTGAAATATAAATAGTAACCATTAGAATTATTTGTCCATTTTCTGCTTTACATTACGCTGCACAAATTTCTCCGATAATTGGCTCATTAAACCCAAATGTTTCATTAGTTTTGTTACCATTGTTACGAGCGTTACAAACTTGTGCGTAACAATGCTTGGCTTTTTATAAATCGCATCATTCAAGTTCACTCTCCAGAAAAACGCACCAAAAGAAGTTATCACTTCAAAAATGTAATTTCTTGATATCCTGCAGGCTATCCAATCTAAATTAAACAATTTTTCTTATCAGGAAAAATTTGATTCTAGAAACATTCTTTTAATCACAAGAAAGCACTGGAATATGTAGAAATGAATTACTTGGCATCTGTTTGGCGATAGATCTGAAACCTTCAAAAGCAACCCTGGAATTCAGAAACGGTCGAAGTTCTTTCTCCGCTGCTTTTGTCAGACAAAATCGTTCTTGGACACACTTGCATTAAATAAAGTGAAACTAGAAAAAGAAAGGAGGGGGGGGGAGGACGCACAACAAGACAGAAGGAAAGTTTTCGTGTCGCTTCCTTTCTTTGGAGAGAGCAACGGTTTATCCATTGTTACTTTCCCATTGGGAAGAGTAAATTGCAGAGGGAATTCTACCTTGGCTCAGGAATTGGAATTGTGTTAGGGGATTATGTGACTTTGAATTCGATACGCGAATCAACAGAGAGAGATATTCAACTTTACGATGTTAATATTTTCTATTTCCCTAGGTGATGTGTCTGCTGGAAGATATTTATCCCACGTTTCGGGGTGGAGAATAAGAAAATGCAGGAAACTACTGGTTGCTTTCGACGCGACAGAATGTTTGAGAAGATCCGTATTACTCCGATTTTTTTCGGAGAATTTAAATGCAAAACATGCATTTAAATCAGCGTTTCTCAAACTGTGGGGCTTGAAAAATCTAAGAGCTTATTGAAAAGTCAAAAATAAAAGATTATTTAAATAAAAATTACTGAAAGTAAACAAACAAAATATACATTCCTACGTAATAAAAAAAATACATTTATAATGATATAGTACACTTATAAATGTACCAGTACTGCACAATGTATCAATGCTAAGTTAAAAACAACATTGACAATTACCAATGATGCCATGAGCTTGTCAAATATAAAATTATATATAAAAATTAACACTTATCTTGAAAGTTTATAATTAATTCCTTACATGCCAATTAAAAATTACGTGATTCGCTCCCCAATGCCACCGTTGAACACGTAGGCGAGCGTGTGTAATGTATTGGAGGGGGAAGAAAAGTAATAAACAAGCATATCCTCTGATTTATGGATAGCAATGCACAGAAAATATCGTGCATCGGAAAGACGTATATATACGTCCGGGGCAATTAACACACTGGCTGAGCGAGACAGTTATATACACCGGTTGCAGCTACGGAGTTAAAGTCGTATTGTAGCTTTAACGTCAAAGTATAGTATTATTGAATACAAAACATTGTTATTGTATGGGGGGATGAAAATTATGACTGAATATTAGGTCGCCAATATTGAAAGTTTGAGGAGCACTGTTTTAGACACTTGACAAAGTTTTGGATTAATTTGAAAGGTTTATAATTATCCCCTAAATGCCGATTAAAAGTCACCCGGTTTGCTCTCTAATGTCACCGTTTTCCACGTAGGGGCGAGTATGTGATGCATTAAGGGGGGAGGAATAAATAAGAAAATCCTCTGAAATAAATAAATCCTTCACAAGCACTGTCAAGTTATCTTTTTTTTTGCATTCCAAAGCCTTCGGAATAATTTTATGGATAGCAGGGCACAGAACAGATCGTACTTCGGAAAGATGTATATATACATCAAGTTTAGCTGAGCGAGACGTTTATATACGCCGGTGGCATTTAAGAGGTTAAATTCGTGTTGTAGTTTTAGCGTCAAAGTATAGTATTCAATACATTGTTATTGTATGGAAGGGAGGGGGATGGCGTGACCAAAATTATGATTGAATATTGGGTCGCAAACATTGAAACTTTGAGAAGCACTGATTTAAATATATTTTAAGAAGCGTTTCCTGAGACTTTGAGAATAAATTTGAAGATTAAAATATTTTTTCACTGGGTGTTTTGAAATTTAACGTCAAGTGGAAATGACAGAGAGGGGGTGGGGTGGGTCATACTGCTTCCGAGAAAAATAAAATAAAACATTTCATATCGCTTGGAAAATGTAGCATAGTTTTGAAAATGTGGAAAATTGACGTCCTTCATCACATCATTATGCACTGTATCCACAAATTTCACAATTTTACAGTAATTATTCGTCACGTGATATGACATAACCGTGCTATTAATCACAGTCACCAATAAAGCAGGGGCGTAGCTACCACCATATCAGCCGTATCAATGATACGGGGTCCCCAAGCTGCAGGGGCCCCGACATGTAAAACTACAGTCCTACTGACAATGCTCCCATATTTAAAAATGGGCCCCGAAGGAATTTTGATAACAAGCCCACTCAGAGTGCAATAAAGCAAAATACTTTGCTGGTTTTGTTAAAATTATCTTAGTTTATTGCAACCATTTAGTAAGGATTCAAAGGGAAACAATACTTGCCACTTTTTTTATCCATAACAAAATTATTATTACAATTATTATAATTTTGGAGAATATTTTTTATTTTCAAAACCAAATTCTCCAATAATGAAAATAATGAGAACACGTGCAATGGTCAATAGAATAAAATAGTGATATTGTAATGTGATAGAGTATAATATAAATAGCATTGGTATTCCACTTCGACATGTGAAGGTGAGACAAAAAGGAAACCGTTGCTACATAAATGTAACATTTTTTTTCAAAATAACTTCATTTAAAAACTTAATCTGAACTGTGAAAGCTCAAATTAAGCAGTAAATATATAAACGCAAAACTAAGAATACTTGCAAATAATTTAATTTAGTTAATTGCAATGAATTAAAAATTCGGTAATAATTGTTCTTGTCTGAAAAATAGCAAGTGTTGTACCATTTAGGAATCTGTGAACTAAATGGTCTATCTTTTAAAATAACTTGCTTAGAGTCAAAGTTAGATGATATCATTTTTTCAAACCCGGAATCAAACAACGTCAATTTCAACAAAACCAGCATAGTGTCTTACTCGATTTGTGACTCGACTGACTGCAAAACAGCTTTAGCAGATCACATTAAAGGAAATATCATTGTAAAACTGTAAAATTAAGGGTCACAGAACCTAATAATGTGACGGATGGTGTCAATTTCTTCATTTCCAAAAACATGCTAAGCAAAACTTAACCAGGTGATACGAATTTTTATTTTTTTTTATTTTCCCAGGATATAATATGATCGCATACTCTCACACAGAGCCCACTTGACATTTAGTTTCATGACACCAAGTATATTGTTTATATACTGGTTGCAAATTAAAGCAATTAAAATATATTTCCCTTAACAGTCATGGAGAATTATTCAGATTTTTACATCCTCTGATTTCCATTTGACGCTCATCTTTTGTTTCTTCAAATATACTTTGTGATTGATCACTTTGTACTATCAGAACTCAAGCTGTTAATGACAACTCTAGAAGTCTTCAACCGTAGTCAAGTGACAAGAATGACACTTGATTTTCAGTCTCACTCTCTCAATTTCCAATTGACTATGTTCTAAGGGTTTGAGGGCCAGTTGAATATCGTGTTTCATACTTACCTTTATTTCGCGCATTTGGCCTTAGAGAAATTAAGATATAAATTCAGGATTTGATTAGAACGTCACAAATCCTTAAATCTTTCACCTTAATGTCCAAGATAACTTGAGACATTGATGAATAACTCAAACTAATTGATACTATTTTGTCTAAATGTCTTGATCATATTAAGGCATCCGACTACGTTCGAAACCGTGATTTTGAAAAAGCATATAAATGGATAATATTTATGATATTTAGTGTCACTTTGATTAGAAAACGGATGTAAAATTGTTTTAAGAATATTATTACAGTAAAAAATTATTTAAGTACAATATTTTGACAAAAAATGAACATAGAATGACAAATATTCAAAATATTTTCCTTTTATGAAAAATGCTTCTATTATAATAATATTTTGCCCGTATATAGCTCAGACCTCTCTACAGATGCTGAACTAGAATTTTTGAAATATATGACTTAGAAGTGGATTTATCCATATCTTACTACAACATAGGGGAAAACTTTTAAGAAAAAAATGCCGTTAATTATTTCAATTGGTGGTAACTCTGAAACTAATGTGAATTTTTCAAAATTCCTAGTTCAGACTCTCTGGAGAAGTCTTTACTTTATATGAGCACACACACACACAAAATATTTTTATTACAGAAGCAGTTTTTTAAAAAAGGAGAATGTTTTGAAAAAAGGTTATTCTAAGTTCATTTTCTGCCAAAATGTATTTAAAAAACTCTTTTTCACATAATGTCCTTAAAATAATTTTATACATGTATTCTAATCTATGTGACACTAAATATCATGAAAACTATCCATTTATGCGTTTTTTTTAAATCATGGTTCCGAACGTAGTCGGATACCCTAAGGCCAATCCTGAAGAATAGTGAAATTTCAAATGCTATTTTCTAATTTTTCGTTCTAGATGAAATTTTAATCTTAATTGACAAATAAAAAAAGTTCTTACCTGTCAGAAAGGATAGAGAAGTAACTGATGTTAATTCAAAGCTGAACACAACTTTCTTCAAAATTAACAGGCACGAAACATTTTACACCGAACGTAAACGATCATTCAAAAGTACACAAAACAAAGCGACTGCAGCTCCACTACACTTAAAGTTTTATAACACTGATCATGTAAACATTAAAGTGGTCTTAAAATAACTAAAAAAAAGGAAACACCAAGCCCTACACTACCACTATGATTGAAATAATATCTATTATGATTGATCAAAGGATTATTTCATCGCCCATCAAAATGCTAAGGAGTTCTAAGAACGAAGCTCGGAGATATGTGATGTTGATGTGTGTGTGTGTGAGAATAATCAGAAATCAATTGATGAACAACTTTTATGGGTATACATCAGTGTTTCCCAATGTTGCCTATATAGAGCCCCAGGGGTCTATGACGACCTGCAAGGGATCCACGCCACCGAAAAAAAGATTTTGGGTGTCCGTGAGGTGTAAATTGGGGTCTATAATGGTGGCTCTCATTACACCAGTTCGTGACTTTAATCTTTAAAGAAAAATTTGATCTAGTGGAAACCAGATGTTACCAATAGATTTATATACTAAATTTAGTTAGGTTAATTTGTGGGTAAAGGTGACAAAACATAAATTTTACTAAGACAAGAATTAAATTAAAGAAGTATAATATTGGACGTCGTGAATTTTCTCAAATTGTCACAGACAATCTATCAGAACATTTTAACCTACGTTCAGCATTTAAATGCCCTTTATTCTCATATTTTGAAACTAGGTCTGTCATTGCTTTGTATATAGTAATACCGCAGTTGACAATGAATTCATATAATCACACTGAGAAAAAAAAAATGTCATATTACAGTAGGAACTGATCAGAATAGGCCCTAACGATCTTAAAATAAAGTTTAGAAACGGATGTCAGCAATTTTGGCTTTAAAATAACATTTCTGTTATTTGTCGTGAATTATCGAATATCGTGAGACATTTTTTAATTGCTTTTCCTAATAAGCGGGTTTTCAGTGACTTATCACAATTTCAAAAAGAAAAAAAGAAGGGGTTGGGAGCTGGACACTTACTAGCAAAGGAGATATATGATTAAACCTGACTAGATTGATATTATATATTGAAAATTTGTTATTGAAGCACCAGATTCAGTGGTACTAGGCCCAAAGTTATGACACGCCAGTCACTGAATCTTTGATCATGACCACTAGGTTACCCTGGCCACCTATATATATATATATATATATATATAATGGCTACAGAAAAACAAAGGTTATCTAATTAATATAAATGACTCTTGTCAAGAAAGAGAAGGTGAGAAAATTAGACTATGTATTCATTTCAAACGTATTTACTTATTATTGCGTTTATAGATTATCTTAGAGAAATTTTGTGATTGTTAAAAGTAATTTAAAAAACTGTATTTATCTTTATATGTCTAGAAAAAAAATATGTAGCAAAATAACTAAATTATTTGTTGTTGTAATTGTATTGCAATTTTATATGAAAGATAAAAAATTATTCTGTGATTGATTATAAGAAAACAAAACAAGATTTTTTTTTCTTTTTTGAATACATATATCTATGAATGATAATAATAATAAAAAAAAATATTTGCTTAAAAGCTTATTTTTTGGCTTCCTTATTTTACATTAATTACACTAGTATGTAGTTAAATAAAAAATTATTTCGCCATTTATTATTATTATTATTATTTCTTCTGAAGTTTTTTTCCTAAATTAGGAGAAGAGAATAAAAAATGTTTATGTGGGCGACATATTAGCTATAGTAGAATACAGCAGTCCAGCAGAAATATAGTAAAATTGTTTAATTTAAAATAATTGAAACTGTTTATACACAAATAAAATTATTGCTCAGTACATTTTATTAAAAAATATATAAAAAAAGTGCTACAAAAAATCCCTTGGGATTATGTATGCTTTTGCTTCACATAATTAAATATTTGATAAAAATATAACAAAAGTAGAATTCCTTTGTAAGTATTGTTACTTTAAAACAAATTAAAATACAGAATTTATTATAATAATACTTACTTCGAACTCGAATCTGAAATCTTTAGTTTTATGACATTTTTATTCCCAAGAGCAAACTGATAAAAAAAGTATTAAATAATATTACCGGAATTTATTTTTAGATTATGGGTCTTTCTTCTTCATGCTAATTAAATAATTCTTAAAGATGGAACTGGATTACAAAACAACAGTACTTTTTAAAATAGCATAACATAAATAATTTAATATAAATAATGTTTTTATGATAATAATTCTTATATAATATTTATTTACAAGTAAGCCTTTTAAATAAATTTTATAACAATCTTATTCATAGAGAGAATTAAATTATTTTTTGAACCTCATATTATTGTATAAGTATTATATCATTCCTTAAAAATTTAAAATTATACAAATATAAGAAAAGGATTAAAAAATAATAATAAATATATAATTATTATAAAAGAATATTTTTCTTTATTTAAAACGGATAATTTTATTTTTTTCTGAATTATTTCTTTACAGATACAACACTATATCCATGTGTTGTATTGTATCTTATACTTAAATCACTTTCAGGTAGAAATACAAAAACAACTGTTTACAAATACTTCATGCATAAGGATTCCATTCTATTATTATTTTAAATTTTAAATTTAATAAGAGACAAATATGAAAAAAAACAAGCATTGTTACTCTTAGGATAACGACAAAATGCATAAGCAAATTTAAAATTAATAAACATGAGATTTCAAATATTTTTTTTCTCCAAAAAGTGATTTAAAAACAGAAATTGCTTTGCAGGAGTAAAGTTTTCATTTGTATGCAAATGAAGTAATTTTCTATGATAATTTAACTCTTTTAACATTATTACGCAAAGGAATTTCTACTCTTACAAACAGCAATAAAATAGAACAATTACAAAAGTAATATTAAATGTACATAAAATCTGTGTTTAAATTGTATTTTCAGAAGTTTTTGCATCGGTGTTCAGCGTTCTGTCAATAGATATATTTAGATTTTTATTTAAAAAAGAAAGAAAAAAAATGCCAATTTTGCATATTGGATTTTTTTTACAAAACGAAGTGAAATTGTTTTCTTTCTTTTTTTTCTTACTGAAAAATGATTTAGGGGGATAAATTTGGTTATTTCATAGGAATGTGTTTTGTATAGGAAAAAAAAAGGTATTGAGAATATATTTTCTGTAAAGACTTCTAGAAAGGTTTTATTGAAGAAATTACAATTACGGCAGTTAATTTTATGATAATAGGAATATATTTACCAGCAACTATGTCGTATTGATTATTTATCGACCTGACACTAAAAAAGCTAGACAAGAATTATTGGACGAATGCCCTAAGACAGTGCTTCTCAAACTTTCATGTGGCCGCAGTAGCTGAGTGGTCAAGGTATCAGATCGTGGCTGGCCTTGTCATGAGTTCGAGCCCAGTACTACTAAAGACCCGTCATGTAGGGCAGTGATGCACGTTAAATCTATCGAGAGCTGAAACGTTCTCCCGTGGGTGTGGTGTGGTAGTTAGGAGAGGGGGGCGCCAGCTCAGGTGTCGTCCATGTCACTTGACCAAAAAAAAATTACGTGGTCCGTCGCCCAAAGCCCTCGTGTAGCAGAACAGTATGACATTAATATTCACTCACTTACTCACTCAAGCTTTCATTCATTGCGACCCAATATTCAATCATATAATTTTCATCACCCCCTTTCCATAAAATAACAATGTATCTAATTAAATAATACTATACTTTGACGCTAAAGTTGCCACCGGCATACCTAAAAGTATTGCTCAGTCAAAGCGTTGATTTCCCCGGACGTATATATACATCTTTCCGAAGTACAATTTTTTCTGTGCATTGCTTGCCATAAAATTATTTCAAAAGATTTGGAATGGAACAAAAGGACCTAGAGAGTATTTGTGAAGAATTTACTTACTTCAGAGGATTTGCTCATTTTTTTATTCCTTTTCTAATTCTTCCCCCAATATATCCCTTACGTGGAAGGTTGCATAGGGGATTGAGTAGCGTACATTTTTATCGGCAATTAAAGGATTAATTATAAACCGTACAAATTAGAAAGATAGGTGTTAATTTTTATATATGTATAATTTTATATGTGACAAGCCCGTTGGGTCACTGGTAATTATTAAATTTGTTCTTTATCTTAGTATTGTTAAATTTATTATAAATTACATTGTGCGGTACTGATACATTTATAAGTGTATTATATCAGTGTAAAGGTGTATTTTATTTTTTATTATGTCAGAATGCATTTTTGTTTGTTTACTTTCAGTAAAATAATAATTTTTTAAAATAGTCTTTTGTTTTCGACTTTTCAAGCCCCCCTTGCAGAGTTATCACGCCCTTCGGGGGGGGGGTGCCCCATAGTTTTGAGAAATGCTTTTCTAAGGGATCAAGTTTACTTTTTAGGATTTAGTGACCTCCATACCAGCCCCTTGGAAAACATGTTCCGCTGAAAGATTTTATTAATCAAATTACATTTTTTTGACAGAAATAGTCAAGTTTTAAAGTGCCAAAGTTGGTAATTGGCAACGAACATTCATTATTTTGAGCAATAATAAAGTGACGAGGACGACACCAGACCTGATACGCCACATTTCAAGGTCACATAGTCTCAATATTAGGACTTCACGCAACGACAAAGCTAAAGTGCGTCACCTTCTCTCGTAGCACCATAAGTAGAAGAAACAACTCAAGAGATACAATTCCGTTCATAATTTGCTACTATAACCCCTTACAGCCATGGGCTGTGGTAAATATGAGCATCAGCTAGTAAACTCATTATTTCTGCAATATTTTTAATTACTAAGGCGGAGGCAGGGAAAGTAGGGACATAAAATATTTTGTTATTGACCAGTAAATGTCAAACGCTCTTACAAATTATGTTCACATTTGGCAAATTTACAAAAATGATGCTCTCTATCTGTAAATAAATTAATTAAATCTGTTCAAAAATTATTCATTAAATTATCAGATCATCTCAGCGATAGAAAAAATGGCGCAAAATATTCTAGTATGTGAATGGTTGCCACAATAAAAATTGAATTACTTTAAGTAAATGCTGTGGTTTAGTTTCTTCGTTGAAGGCTTACTTATAAGTTTAATGTATTAATAACGATTGGTGAATATAATGTAAAGTCATTTTTTTCTTGTTTAATTAATACTAGAGGAAGGTTGAAGGTACCATTTACAGCAAGCCAACCTCCATTCCACAAGGTATACGTTTATACTCATTGCTTAAGGTATACGACTACGCTCGGAATCCTGATTTTAAAAAGGCGCAGAAATGGATAATTTTCATGATATTTAGAGTCACTTAGATTAGAATACATGTATAAAATTATATTAAGGACATTTTAACAGAAAAAAAATTTATTTAAATACGATATATATATATGTATTTCGGCTAAAAATTAACTTAGAATAACCATTTTTCAAAATGTTCTCCTTTTGTGAAAAATGCTTCTATTTAATAATATTTTGCCTGTATATAGCTCATACCTCTGTACAGAGTCTCAACTATGAGTTTTGAAAAATTCACATGATTTTCAGAGTTACAACCATTTGAAATAATTATCGACGTTTTTTTCTTAAAATTTCTCCCCTCTGTTGTCGTAAAACATGGATAAACCCACTTCTATGATATGTATTTCAAAACTTCTAGTTGAACCTCTGTACAGATGGATAAGCTATATACAGGCAAAATATTATTATAATAGAAGCATTTTTTACAAAAGGAGAATATTTTGAAAATGGGTCCTTCTATGTTCATTTTTTGTCAAAATAGTGTACTTAAATAATTTTTTATTGTAATACTATTCTTAAAATAATTTTAAATACATTTTCTACTGTAAGTGACACTAAATATCATAAATATTATCCATGTATAACCTTTTGCAATATCACGGTTCCGAACGTAGTCGGATACCTTAAATTATTAAAAAGTAATTTTCATGTCTTATGTAGCTCAGTTTGGCGACTTGGCAACCACACATATGGATACTTCTTAAAATTACTGGAGAAATCTTTAACATCATGATCTACGACGTAAGTGGATTTTTCGAGAAAGCGCTAGAAGGTAAAGGGTGAGCCCCTAGTAAATTGATCTTGGCGTTTTTCTTCTGTTAAATTCAACTTTTAACAACTCGTTTTCACTAACTACAAGTTATGTATAAATTGAACATAGTAAAAAACTTTTATATATATATCCATTTAAGTTCCAAGATATTTTTATCTGTAAATATTAAATTCCTTTAATTATTAGCACTATATTGACCCCATTGAGAATTAAAAAAAATAATTTTAAAAATTTATTTTTAATAATTTTAAAAATATACATTTCTCCGAATCAAACGGTTCAAAAAATTAAAGATTTCCTGCATTTTGTACTTTTACCATATACCGAAGATGTGTGTGTGTTGTGTGTGTGTGTATGTAGTTCTGCTCTTTTAAAAACAAACTATTACTCGCTTCCCATGATTTTGAGTGTGATTGAACTGAATGAGTTTGAATTGAGTTTTGAATCGAGTATGATTGGAAATAATTTTCTATCGAATAATTATATTTGTAATGAAAATTTTATTTCGGAGTAATGCAGTTTTTTATCAAAAATATTTATTCTTGTTCAATTTGGGGAAGAGTGGGTACAATAGATCTATAATAAGTAAAATATGACACATATACTTGTGATTTCAAAGTATTTAAAAACCGTTGAAAAACAGCGTCAATAACGGTACCACTGTTTGCTTTCGAAATATTTCGATTTGAAATCATTTCGAACCTGAGTTCATCAATCAAAAAGCTGTGAGCGGCTCAACTTCTGACAAACTGCAGTTAACGATGAAATCACCACTCAAAATCATGGGAAGCGAGTGACAGTTTGTTTTTAAAAGAGCAGAACCACACACACATCTTCTCTTGGTATATGGTAAAAGTACAAAAGGCAGGAAATTTTTAATTTTTTGAACCATTTGATTCGGAGAAATGTATACGGCCACCGAAATCACTGTTTGTCCATTTTCAAATTTACATTCTGCCACAAATATGTCCCCAATATCTTGACTAGCCATACCCAGTCTACTTGTTTGACGATAAATAATGTCCATGTGAGGAGTCACAACATGTGAGTTGTTCTGTTTGCTATTGACAGCGACAGGAATTAACCTCAAAGTATGAAAAAGATACGCACTATATAAAATATGTATTCAAATAATTCCATATTACTTACTCATATATTCTTAAGAATGTTGAACTTTTTCAGACATTTAACAGTAAATATAATTATTAATATAGTTTACACATATAAATTAACGTCAGATTTCTTACACTACGAGTCCTGAGACTTTGACAATTGAGCGTAAGGATCGTAAGTTTTTCTTAAATAAGAATTCGAATCTTTTGAAATGCTAACTTTATAACAATATAAAAAAACAACGACCTACTAGAGTTGGACCCTATGCGAGAGCAGTGAAAAGACGCCATCATGTGCACGCATTGGTCAAATCAAATAGCTCGCGCTTACTTCACTTCATGTTACCCACATCCATCCCTTTTGACGAAATCACTCCAGCAAAATTCGGGAACCGAGAGGAAAGAAGTTACACATCAATAAAATAAATTTAAGGCATTTCTTACCTGCGCTGAATACTAGCCATTTCTTCCACCACTATACGCTCAACGACTTGTGCATTGCCCTCAGTGGTTGTCGTCGATGTCGTATTCACATAAAGAAGTTTTTCCTTATTTGTAGCTCTCTATCTGTTTGTAGATCTCCATTCGCGATAAAAAGCTACCACCATACCATATGAGACGAATAATTTCTGTAGGTTTCACACCTTCCTCAAACAAAGTGCGAATTACTGTCCTTTTTTCAGCCTTGATGCAGACCAACAATGCAGCTGCCACATTGAATGGTCTGCTACACCGCAGTGACTAGGAGGGAAGACGTGTGACAAGTTGCATAGAAGTGTTGCCAACTACCCCTCACTAGGGCTGTTGCAAACCTTAGAAAGAGAAATTGCAAAAGTCCTTTTACTTTTTGACTTTCCCTTATATAAAGTTGGCTTAGAAATTTCTAACGGCGCTATGATAGAGATATCAACAATCTCACTAAAAAGATGCACTTTCCAAAAAATTAATGTAAAAGCAAAAAACACGTTAACACTCTGTGGCGTTTGGGGAGGTAAGCGCGAGTTTTAAGGTATCCGACTACGCTTGGAACCGTGATTTTACAAAAGCGTATAAATGGGCTAAAATATTTAGTGTCACTTAGATTAGAAAATGAATATAAAATAGTTTTAAAAATAGTATTACAATTAAGAATTATTTAAGTACAATATTTTGACAAAAAATTAACATAGAATGACCCATTTGTGAAAAATGCTTCTATTATAACAATATTTTGCCTGTATATAGCTCAGACCTCTGTACAGGGGCTCATCTAGTATTTTTGAAATATATAACTTATAAGTGGGGTTATCCATGTTTTACGACAACAGAGGGGAAAAATTTTAAGAAAAAAAAACGCCAATAATTATTTCAATAAGTTGTAACTCTGGAAATAATCTGAATTTTTCAAAAATCATAGTTGAGCCTCTGTGCAATGGTCTGAGCTACATACATGCAAAATATTATTATAATAGAAGCATTTTTCACAGAAGGAGAGTATTTTGAAAAAGGTTATTGCAAGTTAATTTTTTGCCGAAATATTGTATTTAAATAATTTTTTTTACCAAAATGTCCTTAAAACAATCGTATACATGTATTCTAATCTAAGTGACACTAAATATCATGAAAATTATCCATTTATGCCCTTTTTTAAAATCACGGTTTCGAATGTAGTCGGATACCGTAAGGAATTTAATCAGGGAAACTCAACCTTTTTTCACACCAGGCCGCATACATATGAAAGGTATTTTACGCGGGCCGCAACATACTTATAATGGAAAAAAGCAGATTATAAGACCAAAGCAACATTTACACAAACAAAATTGATCAAAACGTTATAAAACTCATTTTTGGCTTTTATTTTAATACTATATCTCAACTTTTCGATCAAACACACGCACACAAAAAGATTTATTTTTATGCAATTTTTCATTTTTTACTGAGTTGTGGGAGAATTTCTATATTTCCTTTTGTCTATGACTAAGCCTCTTCCTCACATTGCAAAATTGCATATTTGATTGCTTGATTGATAAAATTTCCCACTAAATTTTTAGTTCATTGTTCGATAGTAACTGAATTTCTTGAAATGGGCCATGACCGGTCCACTCAGAAATACCGCTGGTTTAGTATCACTGGATTAAATAATTGGTTTATTTACATATCACAGTTATTGATTACAATATATTTACATTTTAAATAGAAATTTTTCATACTATTGGCTGTTTCAATACTGCAGAATATTATTTGGGACGGAGGACGAAAGCACAACCGATATTCTAGGTGAATCCAACGGATTGTCTTCTCCGTTGTCGCAAGGTCTGGTGGTTCTTTCCTTACACCTCGAATTTCAGTCTAGTTTTCTGGCCGAGTTGAGTGGAGTGGTGTTTTTCTTTGGTTAATGGTTCTCGGGGTGATGTCAGATGAAAAGATCCCTCAATATTTAGGGGTACACTTGTAGATGTGAAATGTGTCATGCTATCTGTATAAGAAAGACGATTTTTCAGCGGTCGGGGTGGAAGACTTTACAACTCACATATACAATTAAATGTATTAATTAATTTAGAATTAATTAATAAAATTAGATAATTTTCTTCAATTTTGCAAAAAAAATTAGAATTAAAAGGAGTACAAAACAGAAAGTGTGTGTATAAATAAAGATAATAGACTTTATCGTAATGTAGAGTAATAAATTCATTTCTAGCATAGGTACTTTTATTTGTTCTGTAAGGTAATTTTTCTCTTTTTATGAATTCATTTTCTCAACGTAAATATTCTTAACTTAAATAAACAACATAGTAAAATATTCTAAAACACAAATACAATTTTTACCAAAACAGATTTATTTGTTATAAATCATTTCCCAAAGTAACTTTCGTGAAAATTCTTGATAATAAAGCTACACCAAATACTATTATTTAATGCTTTCTTGCATTCTTGATATAAAATCAAGCACAAAAAGTGGAAAGCAATTCGATACTATAATGGCAATGCCATGGGAGAATTATACATCGAAAGTAGCAAAATATAATAAAAGGTTTAGAATTCCTTTTTTTCAATCTAGGGAATCATATGAAGTAGACTGGTTATTATATAAAGTGTTTTATAATTTTTTATATTTTTATGAGGATTGCTTTTATTGAAAGATTATACATTTTAAAAACTAGATTCTCTTTTTCGAAAGGTTTAAGAGCAGTGTCAATATTACTATATTTGGCCTTAAGATTAATAAAAAAAAAATTACAATATTTCAAATACTATTACTTTGTTAATAAATAAGAATAAGAATTGTTAATAAATATTTCCAAGAATTGTTAATGTAACACAATACTTTATTAATAGATTATTAAATGAGCTGATGTGCGTCAAATAAGAAACATTAAAAAAGAGGAAAAAAATGATCCACTGTTTTTGTGCTTTGGGAAATATTTTTAACAAAAATTTATATTTCCTGAACTTCAAACTTTTGTCATCTCAATGAATTTAACTTTAAACAACGTTTAAATTAAGTAATATATTAAAAAATAAAGATAAGTCTCTTACTTAGATAAACAAAGAAAAATTCTATTTAGCTACTTTTTTTTAAATAGTTACAATTAATATAAATATGTATATACATAGGACAGAATGACAACATTAAGTGGTCATTAATTTTTATTCATTATCATTAAAGTATCGCATTGTCATCCAAAACAATCGCGTATATAAATTTCATTTAAACTGAATACTTTAAAACGGGAGAAAAAAATCTTTTTCAAGTTCTCACAGAAGTCGCGAAAAGGGTCGCTAAGTCACCAAAAATGATACCAAGGTGGTTGTGTGTATTTGTAGTTCTTTAAATAATTAGTTTTAATCAATTAATTTTTATTAATTATTATTATATTATTGTATTGTCATCCAATATAAATTCCAGTTCAAATGAACACTTTAAAACGTGAGAAAAAAATCTTTTCAAGTTTTCACAGAAGTCGCCAAAAGGGTCGCTAAGTCGCCAGAAATGACGCCAACGTGGGTGTATTTGTAATTTTTTAAATAATTAGTTTTAATCAATTAATTTTCATTAATTATAATTAAATTATCGTATTGTCATCCAAAATAATCGTGTACATAAAATTTCAGATCAACTGAGCCCTTTAAACGGTTTATTATTAACGATTGAAAATTCCACCAAGATAAATAAGTAAATAAATATAGAGAGAGTGTGAGATAATAGTAGGAATTGAATGAAGTGGATAAATAACGGTGAAACCAGTAGTAGCCATTAAACTGTTGAACGTCCATGCATCATCAAAGAAAAAGGACGTCGGAAAGTGTCCCGTTTAGTAAAGTAAAATCAACGCCAGACAATAAGGTCAGCTGACTGTCCAAAACGATGTTGGTCCAAGTACAAGTGTATTGGAACACGCAGATCAGCAGACATTGTTGGATATGTTACTGTCCAGTAACGTCCTATTCGCGTGTCTTTGTTGACCAAGCATTATCTGCAACTAAACCTACAGTGGACCCGAGAACATCGAGATTGAACCATGGAAAAGCGGAAGTTAGTCGCCTGTTCGGATGAATCGGAGTTTCCCATTCATCATGTCGAAGATCTTATCAAAGTGCGCTGTCTTCCAAGCAAAATGTTGCTCTCTAAAATGAAAATATGCTCTATTTTCTTCAATACACCTTTCCCAATAAGACATTTTTGTGCAGAAATGCCTGTCTTAAAGAAATTCTGTTCTTGAAAATCAATAAACTCTTATATGAAATTTTTCAGTCTCCATTTTGTACTGTTTAGCTCGCAATTTTTTAAATGTTTAAAAAAAGAAAAGTCACGCAGTTGGCGATAGAAACGGTGAATAATAAGGTGACCAAACGTCCTCCTTTTATAGGTTCTGTCCTTCATCGAAAAGTGTCCTCCTTTTCAATATTTTAAAACTGATCTGTTAATTTCTGTATTCAGAGATGAACCAAACATAATTCCAAAATTTCGAAGACTGGTCTGAAAGAAATATCTTAGGAGAAATAACACTTTTCAATGGTATTTTTTGACTTTGTCATAAGTAAATTGGGCAGATATAGATAATTACGTTGAGTTTTTATCGAAAGATTAATGCCTGATTAAAATCGATAACAATTGTCTGTTTAAAGTAGAAAGAAGACTGAATGTATATTTAATATCTAATAAATTAGAACAAATGGAAAATCAACATGCTGAGAAATTGGTAAAAGATGGGTAAAATTACTTAAATCATATAAAAAATGAAAACATTCCGCATTAAAATGTAATTATTCTTGTTGAGTTTACGTTGTGCTGCCCTGGAATTAATGCAGCAGTAGAAATATTTTTTTTCAGTTGGTAATGATATTTGTGAAGTGAATAGTGAGAAATCAAAATTGAATGTTAATATTTTAGCTACAGTGCATACTGTAAAATTCAGTATGAAGGATATTTTTTGCCCGAACTTTCCGATGTATTAGAAAATGATATGTTGGCAAAAAAAATTCCTTTAATGGAAAAATACTCATTTAAGATAATAATTAAAAAGAATGTAAGCGTATATAGCGTATGTTTGTTTGAATTAATAAAACGTTTCATATATTTAAAATGTAATTTTTTCTCAAATTTTTCGTCCTCCTTTGCATTGTAAAAAAAAAATGGTCACCTTATGAATAAGGTATATGCAACACGTATTCCTGTTGTAATTCATTTAACTTCGCAATTGTTTTGTATGATGTATACGCCATCCATTGTGAAGTAGCAAGCCATGCCGATTAACAAATGATGGGAGTATAAATTTCAATTTTCCATGCATCTCATCAATATATAGATAGTTGGATTCTTTTTTACCAATGTTTTCAGAGTATCATTTTACACAAATGATGCAGTTCATTATTATTAATTTATTTCTTAGGGAAAAATCCCTATACCAAAGCTTTTCCTATTAACACTAAAATTTCCGTCGGTGATGATTGGACACTGGAGACTGTTCAGTTTGTTCTCGTTTCCACATTTTTGAAGAGATTTTGAAAATTTGTCCTGACTTTTAATCATCTTCCGTGGTGATTACACAGAAAACTTTTGTGGCTCTAGCTTTTTTTAATAAGGAAATATTTTATAACTAAATATATCTAGAACGTCCACTGGTGTCGTTACAACACCAATGCAATTTATCATTATAAATAGCTGCTGTTCAGCAAAAGATAGTTCACTAAGTAAATATCCTTAATAAAACATACTTCTGGAAGTAATATCGTACATTTTCTTTTCACCTTGAATGCAGTGTTATTGGGTTCACAATGGAAATGCGCCAGCTATACTAAAATCGTTGTGACTGAGTGTTTAGTAACATAGAATTTGCAAAAAAATTATTTGAATAATCAGGTAAATACTGAATTTAAAGGAATTACAAAGTCACTAGAACTCAAAAAGGAAAAATTAAGGAGTGTAATGGAAATGCAACTAAAAAAACGTGTGTATCTTGCATAAAAATAGTGAGCGGAAAATGTACTGGAAAAATTGAATATCACAGTATTTATTGCAACTGAGGTATGTACAAAAGATTATACACAAAAACTATAAATTATGATGAAGAAACTCGCATTCTCACAAAAATTATGATTTTACTTATTATACTAATACTTGTGAATATTATTGTTTTATTCCATTTTACAAGATTAAATAATTTGTGTTGTTACAATTTTTTTATAATATAAAGTGTCGAAATAACATTAAAAAGTCTTAAAACTAAGCCTTACTGAGCAATAGTCCACGTATTATTTAGTGATTACAATTATCGATTCTGCACCAGCGGACTTTTAAGGGTAATCAAAATCGCAGACATTCGCTAACGCTGCACTTTTCAATCGTTGGCAGTATTCTCCCCAAATAAATGGTCTGTATTACTTACTGTGTGCAGATTTTGTAGGATTATTACCAAGATTATACTTATTTAAAAACTACACGAATATCAGTTGTATTCATATCCTTACGATTTTTTTATATGGAACTTCTTTGGAAAAATCTTCTACGTTAAAATAGGAATCTGGCAATAGAGAACGGGTCAAATGACAAACGTTCACTAGCGAAGGAAATCCGATATATCATATACACCGATCATAAATATAACTTAAAAAACATGTTTACAAAAAAGTTGGTAAACATCCTATTAATTCTGCTGTCCAAGTGGCAACAGCTGATGTAACGATAACAAGCAGTGAATATTTTATTAATAGACTTCCACATAGTACGGATACCCTTGCCATTTTACGTTAAGACATTATGCTTGAGTGGTCGGGAGCATCATTAAAAATAATACCTATTTATACTTATTCAATAACGTTTTCCCTGTACGAAACATATGTTGTTTTTTTCTTCTTACAATAAGTAGTCTTATAATGACTATTTATTTCCGACCTCATTAATAAATTAAATGAAAACATTTAACAAATAACAAATAATCATTTTGTAGAGATATTATTTACTTAAAAGTCGCAGAAGTACAAAATCGCCTACACTATCCTGGTATTGATAATGTGCTAGTAGACATGGCAACGCATCGTTTATTTTATATCATAACACTTCACTTCGTTTTACTGGTCTAAGAAGTGATGAATGACTTGCAATTTTTTTTTTAGTGATTATATTACCTGGAAATTTACTTAGCTTTTGTTATTGATTGCTATCTCTTGCATCACTTCTCTGAAAACTGTCTCGTGTAGTCTTAAATCCTTTGAAATATATTTCTAATTGCATTGAATTGTGCAATGTTTCTCTTAAATGTACAATTTTGGAGGTATAATTTGGAGAAGTGCTTGCATTATGTTTCAATATTAATAATATGTTTATTTATTTTTCTTTTCCTCTCTTTATAAAAATGTATTTTACTCTGCTTGTTTTTTCTTCTTTTTATTTTATAATTTAAATGTCTATTCTTTTTGGGTTTATTTGTTTTTTTTCTAAATATTTTTTTAAAAATATATTCTCTATTTTTCTATATTGTTTATTATGGCAGATCATGGTTTTATTTAGAAAAAAAAATCATTAATCGGAAATGGTTTTCTACATTAAGCAGTGGAATCCTATGGAACGTGTGTCATATGTGGTACGTGGGACAATTCTTAGCGGCATTCTACATCACTCTACTAAGTTATGAGTTATAGGTAAATTCCTCTATCTCTCTTCTCTACGCCTCATGTATTTTTAACACGCTTTTGCAAGTTTCACTTGTGTGTAAAGGAATCTTTGAATTCCCACTTTAAAAGATCAGATTAATTCGAAATTGTGCGCACTTGTCAAAGACCGATGACAATACAAAAATTTCATAATTTTGCTCCATTGTCCTCATCAGGATCATCAGGAATAATGATTTCCCATTTCCAGATTTGGCGACTAATTCCAGATCCTATTTCCAGATTTAGCGACCAAAAGATTAATTTACAACCCTAATGCGAAAACGCCAATTAGTATTCCAGACTCTAAGAAAATGATGCATTTAAGATTAATTCATCAATAGATAAATAATAATTTAAATGACTAAAAAAACACGCTTTTATTGTAGATCGAACTAAAAAATGAAAAAAACCTAAAAAACACGCTTTTATACAACTTTTTTACAATATCCTTTTGTACACAACATTTTACATTAGCTCTGCATCTCGAAAAAGGCCTAGTGAGAAATTTTAACAATTGATGTCGTGCACCCCGTGCTTTTACCACAATGACATTAATTTTCTCGTTAATCATTTTATCCTTATGCTAAGAATGATTTTTTATTTTTTAGTCAGATTCACTATAAAAGTGTTTTTTAGTTTTTTTAAACTATAATTTATTATTTAAGGTATCCGACTAGGTTGAAAAAATGCTTTTTAGGCGTTAGATGTTTGGTGTTGCTTGGGTCATTAGGGTAAGAAGAAATTAATTATTGAGGAAGAAGGACTAATACATAAAACTAGAGAGTTTTTAAGTTCTCTTTATAGCATTTACTTTATCTAACTAATAAAAATATTTTTTTTTAAATTCGTTTTTTGAAGAATGAACTTTTCATGATAATTTGTGCACGAAAAATAGAATATCTTCTAAATAAGGCAATCAAATGCAATGAAATTTATAACATATATGCTATAGGCCCTTCAGAGTGTATCAAACTACAGGTTTTAAGACAGCTACATTTAATCACATTTTACAGCCATTTTTATCTTAGAACATGCAGTAGTTTTGACGAAAAATCATGAACATCAAATTTAAATGCTAATAAAATATTTATTTCTTAAACTATTTTTTACCCTGCGGTTTGTGACACTTCAGAGGGATCAAGAAGTATATCAATGACGTTAAATTTGCATAATGTGCAATTTATTTTTATTTATCATGTTTTACTTAACTTAAAAAAAAAATTTGCTAAATTTTCTTAAAAATATTTTTTTTTTTTCAAAAATAAAGTGTGATACATGTTAGTTATTTAATAGTTATGACTTTTTAAGCCTATTTATGTTCTTTAAAACAATAAAATTATTCAGAAAATCAATTTTTGAAAAATTTATCTCCGAACCTAGTTGGATATACGCTTTTTCATACTTTCATTTTTTGGCATAATCAAACTTTTTAATCTGCTTGCAAATAGTTTGTATGATTTATGTATAAAAAAAATTAAAAAAAAAAAACATCCTCTGATTAATGGATTTATTTTTAGCGTTAAACATTCAACTTAAATCAAAACAATTGTGTAATACAGTGAAATATGGTTATCCCGCTATCACTCGCGCCTGTTTTTTCTACCGTCGTTACTCGCGGGGTGTAGAGAACACCCCAAACTTTTAACACGAGTATTTATTTATGAAAATAAAATTAAGTCATTATGATACATATTTATAAAGTACAAGATGTTTTTTGTATTACACAAATAAAATTATTAAATTTGTTGCATACAAATGAGACTTACATTAATTTAAACTATACATACAAAATTTTCATTTTAAAACACATAATTTAATATTTTTTTCATAAACCATTATAAAACGTACATACCAGTAATAAATATACTTTATAATTAATGAGATAATGATAGTAGAAAGTAGAAAAATAATATTTTAATCATTTTCCAAACATTGAGAGCAGACTGTATACAAATACTTAACTTCTCGCGGGAGTTCTCAGCCCCCCCAGATAAACTTTTGAAGGTCATTACATTCCAATCGTTCGAGAAAGAGGGATTGCAGCATGCATGAATGTTCAATGACGTAAAATGTGCAGCTACAGAAAAAATCATTTTTCTGCGCATTCTTTTTAGATTCCTGGGAGGATTTTCCTCTTGCTGGGGTGTACAAAACACCCCGCGCGAGTGATCGCGGGTTAACGCGAAAGCACCTAAGACAAAATATCGCTTATCATGAAATAATACAACGGTCCCGATAAACTACTATGTACTTTTATGCTTTCTATTTTTCTTAACGCGAATCGAAAAACTCTTAACACGAAAAGGTTTATTTTCTGGAAATGAACAATGCACAGAAAACACCGGTCAATTAATGAAAGGTTTAAAAAAGTTTTTGTATTATGGACTGACCTACTGCACCATTGGAAGAATTCGCTGCAGTAGATGATGATAGTCTGTGTATAGTTCCAATTATGGCGGACAATAACATTTTGGAGTTTGTTCATAGCATAAAAAACAGCATTGATGCATATTCGGACGATTAAATGAATGATGCAGCTCCTGTCTTCATGTCATTCGAAATGCGGAACATCATGGAAAGTATGCGCAGTTATTTAGAAGCACATTTTAATGGTGAAATGAATAGCAAAACGGACGACATCGAACAATTTGTTGACTATTTGATAAAAAAAAGACAATGCAAACAAAACTATCAGATTTTTTTCTAAAAACTCAATAGATGTTTCGTTATTCAAAAAACTTGAAAACAGCTTTGTATTAAATTTCATTGAGTTTTTGTGAAAATTTTTGTTTCGCGGATTTTTATTAAATACATACATATATACATATCTATGTAAATAAATGTACTCTAATATTCAAGATTTTTTTTTGCAATTTCTTTTAACACGAAAAAATATTACAGTCCCTTCGACATCGTGTTTAAAATTTTTCACTGTACTTGTAAAAAGAAATATAACTCATTACTGCATCCTAAGAAAAAAAAATCTTCAAAATTATTGAAAGTAAAATTTTTTGGTATTATGAAAAGATCTTCAAGATAACTCAATCGATTAATCGTTACAGTTTTTTAAAATTGCTATATACCATTGCTAGAACGGTTTAACTGCTTGAAGAAAACTGCATGTGCTCTGCTTTGCTGTTTTTAGTTTTACATAAAAATTAAAACATTTTTTTTTCTCATGTGAAATATATTTGGAGCTCACATAGATGTTCAACAACTGAACATTCAGAATCATGTTGTCAAATTGAAAGTCACACATTATACCACTGATATTGTGGCATTAAGAAGAGCCTTGCAATAGCAAGATTCCCTCTTAAATTTTATTTTTTTTATTTAACTATATTGCATTGATGCTTATATTTTATTTGGTTTATTTCTTATTTAAAAAAAATATTCTTAAAGGATACATAATATATATATGAACAGTTATAACATTTTATTTATAGGTTGGAGGAATAGTTATACTTTATGTTGCTTATTTTTATGTTAATAAATATCTTTAAGTGATACATAATAAAACTCTAATCTGTATTTTTTTATCTCTTTTCCCTAAGTCTACATGCGCTACTATAGGAATTAAATTGTTTCAAAAATTTCCTACTGCATGGCACCCTGAACCATATTGGTAAATTGGTTTGGCACATCGCAATTTTAATGTTTCCCACTCCTGTTCTATAGTATGGATAACTTAACTCAGTGAAGCAACAGCCCATGAGGGCCAAGTTCTGATGTGTCCATATCAGTGCACGTGACTTTGGGCTCTGAGGTGCTTGAGCAGATGTTCTGATGAGGTGGGGCCGCGGTAGCCGAGTGGTATAGGTATCGGATAGTGGCTTGCCTTGTCACGAGTTCGAGCCCAGTACCACTGAAGACCCACCATGTAGGGCAGCGATGCACGTTAAATCTGTCGAGAGCTGAAACGTCTTCCCTGGGTGTGGTGTGGTAGTTAGGAGAGAAGGTGCCAGCTCAGGTGTCGTCCATGTCACTTGACCATGACTCAAAATTACGTGGTCCGTCGCCGAAAGCCCTCGTGTGGCTGAACAGTGCGACTTTAATATTCAATCAATCAAGCTCAATCTGATCAGGTGGTCAGTCTCCAGTGTTAAGTTCCCAAGCAAGCTTGGTACTCACTTATATATCGACCCACTGAAGGGATGGAAGGCCGAATCGACCTTGTCAAGCCTTAGGTTTGAATTTCGGACCTGTGGTTTGGAAGCGTGATGCACTACCACTCAGCCACTGGTCTTATATTCATGGATATTAGGAGAAAAATGATCACAAAAGTAATTTCAAAATTTAATATTACCACAAAAGGGCTGATTTTTTGGAAAAACGGAAAAAAGGCTTAATTTTTGTCGGAGGATTTTAGACTAAAAATAAAATTAGTTTTCTACTATACAACTGACCGAAAACGATTATTATTGACAAGTGAACACTGAGTATAGTTGATAGAGCAATGTATAAATGGCAACATTTCGTAGCCCCAGCTCTCAAGATCCGCATCATCGAATGATGCGGAGCTTGCGGAATGATCTAAGCGGAATGATGCGGAATGATCCAAGCTTTCTTCTTAAAAAGCTGTTAAATCTATCTCATGTTTTTCTTCTGCTTACTATTTAGCATGTGCCTTCTCATAGAAATAAAGGTTAAAAAGCACTAAAAGATCTGTTTTTCTTTTATAAAAATTTCTTTGTTTTTTTTTTTTTTTTTTTTTTTTTTTACTATAAAAAAGCTCAAATGCCTAAACTTCATTCCCCTAATGGTTGTACTTACCATCGAAATTAATTTTTCGTTTTTTTCCCTCTCCCCGTCTTTGTACCAGTAAACATCTTTTCAATAATAGTAACTTTAGAAATTATAAAAAAAAAAAAAAAAAAAAGAATCGTTCCACCCTATTGTTTGTATTTTTCGTTGTCTTCATAACTGATTTATTCTAATAAGAAAGAATACAATAATAAAAGAAGTCTTGGAATCCTATTTCTTTCAAAATGCAGAAAATCTCCCGTAATATATATTCCCTGTAGTTATTTTACATTAATATTTACATTATTTTTTAAACATAATATTTCATTATTCTATATAAAAAATACTATATTTTTACAACAATCAGTCGTAATAACAGTAATTAAAATGTATTTACCTCAACAATTTTATTCCTATATATATTATGCAATTTATATTTTTACAGTTAATTTTTTTTGAAAAAAAAACTGTATCTTATGAATACTCAAGGCAAATATAATTTTCAATCTATTTTTCATTACGATCTCCTTTCATTGACACTTCGGTGAACTTTGTACAGTAATATCTTTATTATTATGCTCTGATGGACATAGCATTCGGAACAAGATATATGACTAAAGTGTATGCACAGTCAATTCATCATGGTTGTAGTTTACTGGGCTTTCCATTTTGTTGAGTGTATTGTATGTAAGAATGGGTTTATTTAAATAACATCTCATAATGTTTCTTGTGAACAGTAAAAGCATGTTTAACTTCCATTTTTGTGAAAAATTATTTGTGGATGAGATAGATTTTAGATAAAAAATGGCTTATGAATCACACACAATGTGTTGCATAAACCAGACAAATACACATAAATATTCCAGAAAAATGGGTAGAAAGATGTTGCAACGAAATAACTTTGCAACATAAATTTAAAGTCTTCTTTTAAACAAATCCACATAGCTTAAAAATTTAAACAATCGTTAAATGTATCATTTTTATTAAGCAAACACTTTTAGCTCGTTAATCTTTATATTCGAATCTATGCAGTAAAAGACATTCTTGTTTATTTGTTTTATAAGAATATGAATTGACGAAATAAATTTTGATAGAGAAATTATATCTTAATAAACAGGCACTCAAAAATATAAATGTTGCGTTGAAACCTAAAAAACAGATATTGGAATTTTAAAAAATATGGATCATGCAGCATTATTAACATTTCTGAATTAGGTCAGCTCGTATATATAAAATAATTTACATAAACGTGGGGTTTAACAAGTTTTGTGGCTAGCAAAATTCCCCTTTTCTGTTTATAAAGCTGAGCGAAATCTTATTGAAAATAAGGGAGAAAATTTCTAAATTCATTACAAGAAGACTGTAACTTACCAAAAAATACATTCAAAAATGCATTGCGTTTGATGAATGTATACAATAAATGTTATTATCTGATTTTGGACCCAAATATAAATTAAAAGCTTAGAACTATTGACTGAACTAGAGCAGTTAGCATAGAGTATAAAATTATTAGTGCAAAAATAATTATATAGTACGTGTATAAAGATAAATACTATAGTTAATTCAGAAACTCTAGTGATACTTTTGTATTTGTCTATAAAATATTACTAAGGTTAAAATAAAATTGAGGGAATAAATAATTTTAACTTTATATTGAATATGTAGGTAATTAGAAGTATATCTAATAAATAAGGAAAAATGAATACGTGTGTGTGTGTGCATGTTAAAATTTATAATAATAAACTATCAGTATTCTAAAGAGAGAGAGAATTTAATCCTTAAAATTTAGAATTTCCTAAAATATGTAACTCTTAATAAATTTAATTATTTTTGAATTAAACACAGTATTTAATAAAATCTTTATAATTTTTCATTCTTTCTGAACTTTTTGAGACAAGTTTGTTACGTTGTATGCAATTAATAATAATATTTCTGAATTTTTATACAATTATATATATATATATATATATACAACGTGTAGGAGAGAATGAATTTCGTGTAACAGGTAGATACACAATTGCCAGACTAAAAAAAAGAAGGGGTACCTATTCATAGATTCAAATCAGGAAATATTAATTATTCTTCGAAATTGCGTAAGGAGCTTTGGGGACAGATTTCAATCACTGAGTATGGCACGTGTAAGTTATTGAAATGTACTTTTACTAGGAATTACGAATAAACTTAGGTTTTAATCCTTTGAACGCGAAATGAAATGAGACGTATGTTTCAAAATACGGTATTCATATAATTATTTATTGATGAAATAAAGTTTTAAATTAGTATTGTTAAAATGTTATGTATATATATATACGCAAGTATATGCAATTAAGTATCTAACTCTCTCTCTATATATATATCTATATATAAGAGCAGATACACCCGTTTTTTGCACGGGTGAATTGAAAAATTAAACGATACAGTTTGAAGGATAAACAAGTTTTTAATGAGTTAATTTTACGTGAATTACAAATTAAACATAAAAGAAATTTGCATACTCAGCTGCACAAAAAAACCATATTTGTTAAATTATAAGTCTGTAGATCTAATAGCTAATAAAAAGGATTTTTTTTTATTTACAACACATTCGTAACTCTATTGTGGGTCGATTTTTGTGGAAACACCTTTCTAAGCTGATCTCTGCTCAGCAAAATTTACATATGGTTACAAATTTTGTGTAATGAACGCTTAAAATAGTGTAAATTTATATTTGGATGCGTAATACGTTAAAATTACTTTTTACTGTTCTTAATTTATGTTAAATTTGCAATATTCGCTAGCAACGCCGTTCCTTACATTACATGGGCAATTTAAAGGAAACATAGCGAAATGTTGGCGATAGATCCAAGTTGGCATAATTTTTACTTTCATGTTGGCAACTTGGCGATTAATTCAAAGGTGAAGAAGTTGATATGCTGTAGTGCTACCGGGTGCGGAGCTGCAACAAGGAGGAGCACAAAAACTTTCTTCACAAAAAAATACATATACATGCCAATTTGCATAGTGATCTGTTGAACTGTGTTGGAATGAAGCGAGTTCGTACATACAAACATACATTTATATATATATAGATGAAATACATTTCGCCGAGAAGATTTTTACATGATTATTAACTATTATGTTTATGATGTCGTGACATACTCGAGGAGACTTTTTTTTTCGTACTTTTGAATACACATGTATTTTACACAAACACATTACATACAGCACACACAAAAAGAAAACGGCACACAAGCCAGCTGGGAAACATTACGAGGGTAAGAAGCAGATTAAATTTTCAAGCGAATTCTAGTACATTTACAAATTGTCAACCAGAAGCTCCCAAAATCATATGACTTCCGTGAAATACTTTGATTTTCCCACATACAGCGAATGATGTAGATTATATGACTCCTAATTTAAAAATGCTGAGATTTCTTTCAAAGTGGTAAAGTTACAGTTATGTCCCGAAGGTGGGTAAATTAGTTGATGATTTATAGGCATAGTCCAGAGCTGTAGATTGAACTTACTAACTTGAAGTCAGAACAGGGTACAAAAACATTTAATGCTATGACGACTTTAACGAATCTTTGTCAGGGAAAAAATTTCCTTGTATTAAGAAATTTACGGGGACTTTATTTTTCATATATTAGTCATACTTGTTAGCAAATGTTTTCTTACATGAAAATGAACAAGATTAAATATAGATGCAAGTTGGCTGACATTAATTTGCAGGCTGTGAATAGAATCTAAACAAGCAATCTCACACTTGATATATAACAAAAAATATAGTAAGGTATGAATTGGTATATTTGTCTCATTAAACTGATTCTGAAACAAGTAACAAAAAAAATTTAAGTCAATTCCTACTTAGGCCAACGAAGAAAATTTTATTTTAGATACTTTTTATTAAATAATTACAATTAATATAAATTTGTATATACTTATGACAAAATCACGCTGACAAAGCGATTTTCCTCGTAATTTTCCATTTTCCTTTCTATATAGGGTATTGAACATTTTTTTTTATTGTTCCTTTATTTATTCAATAATTGAATTTAGTTATTCTAATAAAATAATATAGCAAAGAAGAAATCATACGCCCAGAAATCATGTCATTCCAGATGGGAATCGTACCCACGAACTTTGGCTTAGAAGTCCAAACCTCTATCCATTGAGCTACAGAGACACAACGAGCGATTTTCCTTTCTATATATGCTGTTGGACTATTATTTTTTTTGTTACTTGTTAATCATTTTTTAAGTTTAATTCATGATTTAATATTTGAAAAAAAAACTGTATTAACATCAAGAGTCATCCACTAAAAGTTCAAAGATATGAAGTTGAACTTGAATGGATGGATTGACAGTATTTTATTAACGATTGAAAATTTGATATATATATATATATATATATATTTAAATATACACTCATGGAAAAAAAATTAGCGCACCAAGAAGGAGTCATCAAAATAAAACGAAATGTTACATGCATAATGACTACTTTGACATAAGTAAATGATCAGAAACTCAAAGATAATGGATCATTTATTTCAGAAAAAAAGTCAAAAGAACGGAGGATTTAATACCCTGTCGAATCCCCTCTAGCACAAATGCACGAAAAGGTACGATCGGGCATTGAAGCGTACAAGTTCATTATGATGCCTTGAGACATTTCGTTCCATATTTGCTGTAACCTTGCCTTTAGTTCGTTCAAACTCGTGGGATGCCCAACTCGCCATCCAAAATGATCCCGGGAATACTTGATTGGAGACAAATCTGGGGTTCTGGCAGGTCAAGGAAGGATAATAACAGTGCGGAGACAGTCTTGTGACACCCTTGCCGTGTGAGGCCGATCATTGTCGTGTTGAAAAATGGCTCCTGGAAGCAGTTGCATGAGTGGCAACACATGTGGTTCCAGGATATCATGGACATACCGCTGGGCTGTCATGGATCCACGGATCAATATAAGGGGTCACCGTGTATTGTAGGCAATGGCACCCCATACCATCACACCAGCTGTGGGAGTGGTGCGGCGCTGTAAAGCAAAGACAGGATTGAGGTGTTCACCAAGGTGTCTACAAACGTTAACACGATTGTTATCACTGCTGAGATTGAATTTGGATTCGTCGCTAAAGATGACCTAGTTCCATTCCACTGCTGTCCAGTTTCCTCGTGCGCGGCACCACTCCAAACGGAGGCGTCGTTGGGAAGGCGTCAAGGGCAGCACACGTAATGGGCGCCACGATCCCAAACGTCGTTCAGCCAGGCGCCTTCGCATGGTTCAAGAAGACACAGGTTTCCCTAGTGAAGATGCTACCTGTGCCTGGATGGTGGCTGATGAAGCAGTTGGCTGTATGTGTGCATTTCTTATTATGTGGTGGTTTTTTTGAAGACTGGTCTTCGAGTAAATGACATCTCTCAGATCCACTGGTCCCAACACCTCCTCACAACACAATCAGAGTGGCGTAATTGACGGAGCTACTCGCCTAGCTGACCACCCAGCTTCCATCATGACGATGATTCTCCCCCTCTCAAACTGCGACAGATTCTCCTATTTTCTTCGAAAACTGCGTAATGGCATGTCTACCTCAGCTTTTCTGTTGTAAAGGATTCAGCACACTCAAACTAGCTTTGGTTACCTGTTTTATACTCCACAGAGAACTATGTTAAAGGCCCTCTACTGGCTATACGTAATGCGCAATCACGCAGCATTTCTAATCATTTGAATATATCCCCGACATGTTTCTTCATGCCAAGTTTCGTTATGATCCCGCAATTACTTCTTGGTGCGTTAATTTTTTTTTTGTTCGTGAGTGTACATAGGGAGAGAGCTAACTAATTTTATGATTTGAATCACAAGTGTGCTTGCAGCTGTAGACAATATGAAATTAGCATAGTAAATAAATTCAATAAAATTGCTCTATTTAATTCAGCTTATATTATTATTTTTTATAATAAATGCAATCCTTTTTAAAAGGTATGGATTTTGGTTTCCTCTGCTCTCCCAGAATAAGGCCCACGAACCAAAACAAGTTGCCTTACTTAAATCATTCCTTTTATATTAAATTTTATAAATATGTGTAAATTTTTATATTCTGTCTCAAGGCAAAAATAAAAATTTATAAGTTAATGTCTAGACTAAAATTAGATTCTTTCACTTAGAAAACAATCCTAGTATTTTATTTTACTACAAATGAGACCTAAGACGGAAGTTTATCACGTATTATTTAAGTCTATGCTGAAATTTTAGGAATGTATTTTGTTTTCAAGTGCTTCAGGCACTGGCCTGAAACTAAGTGGAGAAAATATACAAGAGTTTCTCTGATTTTTGCTTTGATTACAATGAAAATTCTAAAAAAAATACATGCATGGAACTTGAATTACTAAATTAAGAAATTGAAAATATATGTAGCATTTTCTTTGTGGAGTTTTTTATACATTAAGAAAGAAAGCCAATTTTCTAAAATAAAGTAATTAATTTTCTATTATAAAGTAGAATTAAGTTTTAAAATGTACTGAAAAATTTATTGAATATTATAAAAAAAAGTTCTTTTGTGCATCATTCTAAAAATGATTATTATTTTTTTTTTACTACACGTGGAAACCTTCTTCAACTGAATACTACAATTTCTTGTCTAGACAAACATGTCTCAAGAGATACTTTCACTTTCATATCTTACTTTTTTTGTCAAATTTAGGTATTATTGTGCAATACAAAACGTAACATTAATTTGAAATTATTCAAATATATACCCAAATTACAACACACCAATAAATATTCTTTTTTGTAGAAAGCATTTCGAATATTTTATATAATGTAACATATTTCTCTTATCCTTTAATATTACAATTGTTCAGAAACCATTTTGAATGAAAATTTCCTTATTTATTCCTTCCTCCTTCCTAAATAGTCTTTACAGTTATTTATTAATATTTAATATGTATCTAAATGCCTTACTAAGCAGATCTGAAATCATTTTATAAAAACGAAAGATCTTTTCACAGAGACCCTCAAATACATATTACGAAATAAGAATGTCGCAACAACGATTGCAGCATCAAATCGTAAAGAAATATAACTCTTCCAGATTTTTTTAAATCACTTAACATCAAATAAAATAACATTGTAAATGAATATGAATGTAACTGATGTGTCGAAAATGTAAAGCGGAGCTTTCTTGGGCTTGAGAATAAACGTAAGTTAAACTTTTGAGTGCATTTTTGGGATTTCTGTCACTAAAGGAATTCACAAATCAGTTAAGGTATCCAACTACCCTAAAATCATGATTTTTTTTTAAATGATAAATGTTTTTGTGATTTTATTTCATAGGCCATCTTATTATCTTTATATATTTATAAAAATATCAAGCGTTTTACTTTCCATTCACTAGAGCAAAAACTACAAGTGTTTTAGTAAAAGCGGATGGCATAACTTTACCAATGGAATTCAAACCAAAATATACATATTTTTGTAACAATTTTGTTTAATCCTATTTTAACACCCTGATTTAGCAATCACACATTTTGGTTCTAATATGCATATATATATATATATATTAGGAATTTAAAGCTAAGTTAGATACTTTTACACTTAAACTGCGTTCTTAGGATTTTGCGCAAGCTAGATATTTTGAGAAATGCGGTTTTTCCTTTGGTTCATTTTCAATTTAACAAAGGATTTGTATTCCCATTAAGATTAGTATAGCTAAATTTAAACAACTAAATGTGTTAATTTTAAATCTATAACCTGCCAAATTCTAATAACTCTAATATCTGAAACCTTGAAAATTACACAATCCCAATGTCAATATTAAGAGGCCCAGAAGAATCCTTTAGGACTCGTATAATCCCCCTTCGTAACTAATTTTGGCATGCCCCTCGTGGCGAATGACCATTTCCTAAATTTTCATTTTATTTTTTATCGTTGTTTCCTTTCATAATTTTAAATTATAATCTCAATCTGCAACAAATACAGGCAAGCATTTTTTTCCATCTGATTTCTGTTCCATAACTTCAAGGCAGCCAATAGAGTATTAACTCACTGATTCTTTTCGACCTATAGCAGACGAGTATCTCGTCCGCTTACTTTGAAAAATTTCCATTACATCGGATGTGTCCAAAGCAATCTCCGTAACCACACACCTTGCATTTCCAGTCCACCAATCAGGAAGATCCCTCTCATTTCAGGCCTCTCCACTTCAAGGCACAAATACATTTCGATATGCGATGGATGAACGCCTCACGTTCAATTTCCCAAAGATGTCAAGCTTTTGTGAATTTTAAATCTATTTCTACTGATATAATTTTTGCAAAAAATGTGATTTTTCAAAAAGCACGATTTCAAAACGTTATAGTACTTGTACAACTATAAATCTTTACATCATTTTAAAGGAACACAAGTATAACTTTCTTAAATTTACAATATTAAAATGAGAAAGAAATTTTAACGCTTTCAATTGTAACGTCGATCAATTTCGGTAAAACGGGCTACTTCGCCAATTCAAGAAATGTCTACATATACTGTCACGTTAGAAATGTTGCGTTAGAAGATGCTGGGGAACGGCTTGCAGTCTTGGCTGTAAATAATGACATTTGGTAACGTTTTTGGATTTGAAAAAATTGTTAGACTGTCTAATACGTAAGTACTAAAATTGTTAAACAAAACTCAAAGTCTTAATCAAATTCCTAATAATAATAGGAAATAAATAATTTGAATGCATTACATTCGTAGTTGCTCGAACACGAAAAGAATCGGTTAAATAATATGCAAACTCAAAATTCATATTCCATTTTTATTTTTAATGTGTAAGAATTTTTAAAAAATTCGTTAACTTGTCATTCTCTTATAACTTCATGAAATTAATGTTGAATAAATTACTTTTTTGGAAAAAAAAAACAATATTTAACACAATTTTTGAGAATTTTTTGAAAAAGAAACGATTTTAAAAAAAAAAATCAAGGAAAAGAGGATTTGCTCTGTAAATTGGTATTGAAATCTGCTGTATGATTTATTTTAAAAAAATGCAAAAATGTATTTAACAAGTTAATCATGCAGCATTTTTTACCTAAATAGCTTTAATACTTTCAAAATCTAAAAACAAAATTGTGAAAAAGATTTCAAATTTGTGAATTGGTATCATTCTGTATTTAGTTTCCGATAACTCTATTGTTAAAAGAAATGTTTTTTTTTTAGTTTAATATAACTGTGTGTTTATTCTCTGCATTAAAAATTATATCTAGTTCTTCCCCCGAAAAAAAAAAGTAAAAAATGAAAAAAAAAAAAATGATTTTTTTTCAACGCTTGATTCTTTTTAATTATTTATTAATATCACCATGTTTTATATTTTCAATGTAAGGAAACAAAGCATTTTTCACTATTATTAATTCTCATATTTAGGTCTTTTTAAAGAAGATATTGTTTGGAATTTTTATATACGCATATGTGTTATTATTTAAGTCAAATTATTTGGTTATTTATTCATAAGCTATTTTAAACGTATTAACAAAGATGATTTATAGCAAAAAACATGATTTGAGTATCATTCTTGTATTTTAAGTATTAACTTAAAGTACAAGAAGTAAATGTACAAGAAATTCTAAAGTTCGCAATGAATGTTAGCACGAAAAAAAATGAATAGGAACCTTCAATACCCTATTTTCTTCCACTAATAATTAAATTTATTAATTAAGAACCACAATGTATTGAATAATTTTATAGCTCCAATAAATTCTGAACATTTTACACACGAAATCAGAGCTTTCATTATTTTGATTTTTAAAATATTTAAAAATTCATCATAATAAAATATAAGACTAAAAAAAGTATTTATTATTTACGCATAATTTAATATTTATCAAATTTAAAGTATTTTGTCTTTAATTTTGTTATGATTATTTTCATTTAATAATCTAAGCATTTTTTTTTTCCATAAAACCAAATTAAAATTCTGTAAAAAATGCATACTGAATTATTTCATATTGTAGGCGTTATTTCAATTGTAATGTGATGGGGAAAAAAACTAATTTATTTATATCAAAAATATTTAGAGCAGCACACACACAATGCATTCAAAATATTTCACAATTTACAGCAAGCCTTTTTTTTCTTTCCGTTTAACAACAAAATGAGCAGACGATTAGCATATAATATTGCGAGAACTAAAATGAAATGAAGTAGAAAAAATTTTCACTCGACTGCTCAATTTAGATAAAATTCCCTAAAGGCTCACAACGCTGTTAGGGAGACCGAAAAAAAATATTTTGAAAAAAAACGTAGATTTATTATTTGCGGAAAAGATTTTTGACTCTTTGACATTTGCAGAACTCGAAACAACAATGTATGTTGGAATGCGTGCAAAAAGATTTGTGCTGTAATCTTAATTTTGTAGCGCTTAATTTAACACAAGTTATAGATTACCAATAAGTTCGGTTTCCTTGAAAGTATTGGCTTTATTCATTTAAGGTATGTGATTGCGTTCGGAATCATGATTTTCAAAAAGCGATGAATATATATTGATATTTAGTGTCATCTGAATTAGAATATACAATCAAACCTCCATATAATGAACCTCTATATTGCTAACTTTTTCTGGGAACCAATAATATTTTACTATTTTCATTGTAAAATAACCTCCAAATAGCGAAATGTATTTTCTATTTTTTTCCTCTTGTGATTCAATTTTTTTTCTCTCTATTTTTAAAATATTTCTGGACATTTTTTAAGTTATTTTCTTTTTTAGAACATTTTATGATGATCCATGATATAAAATTGTTTTTACCAGATGCCTAACTCGCCTAGAGCAATGAAATTGTTATAATTTTTCAAACGAAAGACTCGGGTAAAATTAGTAGAATTTATCAGTAGTTAAATTTAAGGACGCATATGCCCTTAATTAAAATTACTGGTTATACAATAATGTATATTTAAAATAACTTGTAGGCTTAAAATTAGAAAATATCGTAAAACAATTCATTAGTTTTCTTATAAAATTATTTTTTATAGTTGAAAATAAAGTATAATCTAGATAATGTTTGTTCGACTTTGAAAATTTCTTTTTGACAGGAAAGATATATAAAATTATATTAATTTTTAAAAAAAGTGAAAAAAACTACTTTGTTTAAGGTAATATATAGTACTTATGGATTAAAAATTTGTCTTATGTTGTCTCTAATGTATATTAAAATGTATTCTATCAGAAATGTATGCTGAAATGTATATTCTATTCTACGAATTTTTCATAAAACGAACTTCTTTCCGGGACTCAGTGACTTCGTTAAAGAGAGGTTCGATTGAACATAAAAAATTGTTTAAGGAATATTATTACCGTAAAAGTCATATAAATTCAATTTTTTTTGAAAAAAATTAAGAAAGAGTGACTTATTTTAAAACATTCTCTTATAAAAAAATGCTTTAATACTAATAATATTTTTCTAGAGCCTAAACTAAGAATTAAAAAAAAATCACTTTTTTTCTGATTTATGTTTAATTGAAATTATAACCGATGTTTTGTTAAAATTTAACTATTCTCATATATTAAAACATGAATAAATCACCACCAAAATTATATATTTCTAAAGTCCTGGGTCAGGCTTTGTACATAAGTCTTAATTACAAATATATGCTGCTTAGTAGTATTATAGTTTTATATTAAAGAAATTCGTCCTTTCTCTTCTCATTCCGTTGAGATACGGCAGCCGGTTGAAAGACAGGCTTTGTTGCCATGGAGATTACCATAATTTTCCCATCACTCTCCTTCAAAAGCGGGATCAACAGGGAGAGTGATTGCCCACTCACCCTTCCACCAATGTTGCTGCGCTGCACTCAATATGGACTGCTATCAATTTTTATGTTATACGATTATATTCTTTTTTCAACTAATTCTGATGAGTAGATAATACAGCTTTCTCTAAGGTTCCACGTAAATGTATAGCTGTTACTGTTATCGTAGTATTATAGAAGTAATTTTTATAAAAAGAAAACGTTTTGAAAATATGTCATTATTTGCACAATTTCATATGCATATTATGTTTCAAGTGACACGGAATACTAAAAAATATCTATTTATTCCTTGTAAGCTGATGGATCCGAACGTATCTCAAAAACTTAAGGGATAGTTCACTTTAAATTATATTCATTGATAGCACAATTCCACTAGCCCGAGTAAAAGCGTGTTTCTTACTAATAAGTTTCAAAGGTGACTTTCTTTAATGTGCTTACAATATCGGAACTGAAACTAAGAAAACAATGCATTAAAATATCCTAATGCAAAGTTTTTGAGCTTATAATATACTGAAGATTATAAAAATAATGTTATGAATATAGTATAAATATATTTATAATCCTAAAATTTTATAATTAACAATAAATTAAAATTAATTTTGCAAATATTTCAAAATTAACAAATTTGTCACCATAAAGCTTTTCTAATACACTACTGACCATTAAGGCAGTGTTTCTCAAACTGTGGGGCGCGCCTGGGTGCGATAACCCTTCAAGGGGGCGCGAGCATATCGAAAGTAACAGGTTAAAAATTAATTTACGGGAATGAAAAAACAAAATACTTCTGATATAATAAAAAATATAGATTTACATTGATATGATTTATATATTTTCATCTGGTAAAAAAGGTCATCAAAATAAAAGATTCTACTTTGAACGCTCATTACCCTTTTCTTTGACCCTAAAACCCAAATAAAACAATATTTTGTTTGCTTTGCTGTAATCCTACGATGAGAGATTTTTTTATTACGTTTCTTTTAACTTAAAATATTACTTTTGCTGGCTTTCTCGAACTTACTGGTATGGTTACCTGCATCCCCCCTTTTTTTAGCGAAGTTGTAAATTATATAATTCTGTTGCGCTTTTCTTTCACAATGTGAAAGAGTTTTTTGATACATTGATAAGCATATTGAGCACTTTGAAGGATTAATTGGCCAAGATTTATTTTTATGAGTGTACTGAAACATATAATACAAAAGTCGTTAATTCTGGAAAAACTGTTTATTTGTTACCAATGACTTTGACAGAGAATCTTCTAATATGACAGTCTTAATGGGAGCTAAAATGAATTGATAACATATCTCCTTTTAGGAGTGGAAACGTTTTTAGGGAAACTTAAGGTACTTGTTTAGACCGAGTTCCCGGCACGACCACTAATTTTCAAAAATATTTTCTTGAACATGCTGCATTTTCCCCTTTTGAATAACTTAGTGGTTTTAATTGTAAAGTTTTGTGTACGACTGATTATGGTTTATAAATGTAAATGAGCAGTATCTAAAAAAGAATTGGGCATCTGTGATCTCTGAAAGGAAATTGAAGCTGATCAAACAAAGGGAAACACTTTTCTGAAATAATGCATATTAATCATGTTAGCGAAAGTAAATTTTGAGAAAAGCAATAAACAAAGAAACGAAAGGAAAATTTTCAATAGCTTTCATTAAGAACTTTATCAAGAAAATATGAAGCATAACTGTACCGCAAAATGCACTTCACCCCGTCAAAAAGACACAAACAAAGGAAAGGTTCAACAGGATATTTGTCGATCATCAAATGATATTAAAATTACAAAAACGTGAACAAAATGTGACAGTTTGCTTGCAAATAGCTTTCCTGTAATGTTAGCAAAAAGTGTCTGTGATTTGTGTCCTTTATTAGGTCACGCAATTTGGAACAATTTAGTTCAGTTTTATTGGGTATTTTCTCAAATTATGAAAGACATATTGAAAAATTTTTGAAATAGGTAAGTATATTTTCTCTTAGTTAAATTATTCACTGAAATTGTGATTTTTATCTTGTATATTGAAAATAATTATAAAAAATGAATTGGGGTGCATCACTCCCGCGACCATTAAGGTTAGTATCGAGTGCACACCCTGATCCGGCTTTCTGCTTTAAATATTAAAAAATAACACAATTGTTATTCATTAGAATTTTATATTCTTTTTATTACTTAACATTTATTCTAAATGCTAATTCTTGAGGCTTAAAATTACAGTTCATTCAAAACCGTTTATAATATGAGTATTCATTTCAAAAAATCATTTTACATTTTGTATACATTGTCATGCACTTGTTTTACTCTTCTTACAATTAGCTTTTTATATCAAGAATAATATATTATATTTTTTAAAATAAAACTCGTGTTATATAAAGTGGGACCCTTCAGCCAGTATATAAGAACAAGTTTAATAATTATCAGTGACTTTATGGGCTATTTTGCAGAGCAAAGTTTTTCAAAGGAAGGCTAAAATTAGAAATTGACACTAGAGTTATTTTTTGATATTTAGCTCAGATCTATATTTTGTCTCAAAGTAGCCATCGCAGAAAATCTGATTCACATGATGTTGTTAAAATGGTAATAGTATACGAAATGCTTTTGTTTATGTGCAGAAATTTCAGCATCATCCCATCCAGAATTCAAAGAGTGATTTATTACAAAATTGCCCTTAATTTCGTCACTGGATGTGAAATCTTTTGAAGATCTCTTTTTTTGGCAGTTGGGGAGCCCCTTTTAAGTATTTTGAAATGGATCCCAACCCATTCGTAACTTGCTACAATTTCCCTCGTCTGGTTAATTTGTTGATGCTTTTTATCTCGAATGCTCGTTAGTTAAAAATATATCTATGATTTGTTTAACCACGCCGTAAATACAATACCGTGAATTATAATTAACGCGTGAATTTGAAATGTACATTCAAGAGAGATTGGTAGCTAATCGATTCGGCCAAGACTGACTAGAATTGTACGAAGTACAGCATTTTTTACATGTTTTGTGCAGACGTCTGTTAGTTGTTAACCATGAACGTTCGCGAGATGCCAGATGGTTTTGGGTATGATAAAGAGCAACATAGATTAGGGGTATTTTTATAATGACATTTGTACTTTAGAAATGGATCTTGAAGGAAAT
>BMAV01002193.1:199471-213383 GCA_019973955.1 Trichonephila inaurata madagascariensis | reverse complement strand
TATCAAATTACTCACTCTTTCGGCTTATAGTCTATATAATTACATTTTTGAAAGATCGACTCGAAATGCACTTCTTGGTTTTATTTGAAATACTTATTCGTAACACCTTTTGTATAATCTATGAAAGAGGAGCTGCTTCCTTTTGGAATTCATGTGCCTTGAGTAATCGTATTATATAAATTAATCCAATATCTTTTTGTTAAAAACCCGGAGCTTCAGAAAACAATCATAAACAAGAATGCGATCGCTTTCTGCCTGTAATCGTATTACTTACCACTGAAATTACAGAATTCAACTTTTTATTTAAAAAATGTTGAACTAATCAGTTATTTAAAATAAATTTGTAGCATGTATTAAAACCTACAATTTTGAAAGATGGTTATACATTTTTTTTTATTTATCCAATATACTTTCGAAGCATCCAATATGCTATGAATAGAAGTCAGATTATACCGTGCGAATAGGTCCACGTTTACGGAGTAAATGAAATGTTTGGCAACGTATTCAAAGCAAGCACCGATATTGGCGAGAAAAATGCTTGGCTCTGTAACCCTGCAGAATGTAATCACCCTGTTTTCCTCCCCTCTCTTCTTCTAAAAAGTCCTCTGTATTTAACGACTTCCGTTTACTTTTGTATTGCATTGTCATCAAGTAAGTTGATATAAATATTTTTTTCTCGCTCGTTTGTTGCAATTGTTTTAAGGTTTTCTTTTTTTTTTTAAATTGAAGGCAGACGTGGACGAAGATAGGTCAGAAAAAGTATTATCTAATAACTTTGTTTAATGATGACACAAAACTCTCTTTTAATATAATTTTAGCTATAAAAATTCATGTTAATATTTGCGTCTTACCCTGTTTGCTTCCAGTAAAAGATGTTCTCGTGTGGACTCAAAATTTAGCTGGCTTTCAAGTATTACTGTCAAAGGTGTAATTTATTGAAAAAGTTCAGTTCTTCTCACATGAGTGAACCAACTAATTCAGTTAATCTTATCTTTAAAATAAGAATAATTAGCAAATGATTTTTTACTGGAATAAATTTTCGGTTTGTTTAATAAGCCTTTTCAGCTTGTGTGTGGAACAGGGACGGAGTGGGCGCCCTTTGGATTTGGCAATTTTTCTTTGGGTATCATGGTGAGATAATGAATTCATTCTGGCCGTCTATAATTTGGTAATCCTTGATTTTTGATATGTGGTCTTATGCAGATAATGTCACATGCTCTTATTAATTAATTGCTGTTGGTCATTTAAAAAATTTACTGATGTTTTTAGAAAGGCAGACGATTTTAAAATTAACAATTCCAACATGAATTTTTTGAATTTCATTTTTATTTAGATTTTGTCTGCGAAGGATTTTTTTGGATTTTTCTGTGCAATTTTTAATTATTCCTGTTTTTTGTTTGTTTCTTCAACTTATCCTGATAAGTGTCTGAAAGGTTTGATTTGTGTGTGCGTTTTTTTTTTTCATGATTTGGAATGAAAGGGCAAATTATCTGTAATACAGTGGTGTATGGAAAAAGGAATGATTGCTGCAAATGCTTAATTTTTGATTTTCAAGAATGCTATGCATTTGATTAAAAAGGATTCGAGTGATGGGTGAAAAATTACGGAATGCCAAAAGAAAAGAGCGAGAATGTGCATCGTATAAAAAATTCTGTGTGGAGGAATAGCTGGTTTGAAGAAAGTAAGCTGACTATGCTTGAGATTCTGATGTTGAGGAATATGTGGATGCAAAAGTCAAACCATGTAGGATGAGTTTTTGGAGAGATGTATGTATGGAAATGTCTGTGAAAGAAATTTACCCTCCTTTAGAAGAACTTTCCTGGGCACAGGTTAGCCTTTTTCTTTAATATTCTAATTTACAATTTCCTTTTACTTAAAAAAATACAATTTTTATTTTTCTGCATTACTGATAGCTTTATAAGTATTTTTTTTAAAAAAAACTTAACTCAGTGATGAAACAGTCCATGAAGGCCAAGGCCTGTGCCAATACATGACTTTGGGCCCTGAGATGCATGAGTAGATGTTCCGATCCTGCGGTCAGTCTGACACAAAGCCTTCAGGGTTAAGTTTCCAAGCATGCTTGGTATTCGTTTATTGACCCACTGAATTAATGAAAGGCTGAGTCAACCTTGCCCAGCTAAGGATTTGAACCGCGAACCTGGGATGTGGAAGCGCGATGCACTAACCACTCAGCCACTTGAGTTTCCAAATAATTTTATAATTTCACATTAATATTTCTTTATTTGTATTGCAAAATTAGAAGTTGTAAATTCTCAGAAACCTATTGCTGAACTATGTTGTTCGGCTATCGATTCTGGTTGTCAAAAGCACCTATCACTAAATTAAGTTACTTGGCAACTGGTCTCCAAAGAAATTGACATCACAAGGCTGTTAAACACTTTAACCACATTTTCTATAAATCTACTCCTAGACAATATGAAATAGAGTTGCATCACATGCATCAGAAACTGCGAGTGCTTTTAAGTAAATTCTACTTATATAAAGCTTAATTCGAAATGAAATTTTCATTGAACTTCTGAGAATTTAGTGTTGTGCATATTTGGCTGTTGTCAATTTAATGATGGATGTATTGGAATGTTTTCCGGGTTAGACCTATTGAAGTCCTTTAGTATAAAGGTTATTTGGTTTGGATTTTTAGATGTTCTTGTTAAAACCGGACTATATTTCTTTTCTACACAAAAATATGTCAGTCTTTTCAATCATATTACACAGTTCGGTACTATCGCAGCAATGCTAAAGTTCAAGATAACTCATCAAGTTGGCAATCCCAATTTTGCATGGGTCCTATGCTCTGAATCGACAACTATCTACTTCATTTCATATAATGTCGGCAATATGGTTGTGATAATATGCAAGTACCCCCAATTCAATAAAATTGACCAATTCTTTGAATAGAACTTTCTCGATTTTCTAAAATATAAGTCTTTGAATCTTGGATCCATCTTTTACTATTTGATTTTAAACTTTTAAAATGTTTTTGAAAATCACCAATATATCTGGTCAAAATTTCTTAAATAGTATAATTTTTCTGTTAATTTTTTTTTTTTGTATTTCACTTTTATCATTTTTTTTTATTATTTACTGTTATTAAAAAAGATTCATATTATATATATTATTGTGAAGTACTTTTCTTTTTATTAATGTATAATTATTTTTTGTGATCTGGTACTGTAGGGTAAATTTTTTTGATACTTGAGTATTTTCTGACTGTTAATTTTGCCAAAAGGTATCATTGTATGGGCAGAAAAAAAAAATTTGTTTGCTTATGCATGGAAACAGTTTTCTGCTGTTGACTTGAAATTATGGCATTTGGCAACATCTTTTTATTTGATTTGAAATAGAAATAGGATTAAGTTCCCTGCATTGTAAAGATTTGTTATATTAAAAATATTTACTAAAAAACACAAAACATGAGGAATTGTGAACCACAGTGTAATACAAAAGTACAGTTAATTTTTTATCCATACAGTTAATTTATTATTTTAGCCCTGGGGTACTTTTTGTATAAACTTGATTATATTCAAATCACATTACCTAATAAAATTTTGTATATTTAATTTTTATGATCTGAATAAAGAGTTTAATTTTTCTTGTGCTTATATTTATTTTTTCAGAATTTATATGTAAAAATTAATACGTAAAAACATTTATGAATAAAATGTTTTATCTTTTTTTAATAAATATTTTTCATATTACAAATCTGTACAATGCAGGGAACTTAATCCTATTTCTATTTCAGGCTTTGTTGAGGATTAGTGGAAGATTTCTGTGCCTTTGGTTTTTATCTCCCAGTTGCAGAAGATGATTAAGGACCTATTTCCTAAAGTAGAGAAATTTTTGCAGTTTTCCTTGGTAACATAAGTCACATAAATGGCTGGTGACCTTTTGGACAAGTATGCATGAACTTTTACAAATTCCAGTACTTACCGTATTTTCCTGTATATAATCCGCAAATTATGTGTTAAAAAAGTTTCAAATTTCGTTGTGTGTATTATACACTGCCGCGGATTATCTGAGAAAAAACATTCTAGATCAGAAAAGCTAACAATAAGGTTTTGAAGGAAATGCCATTTATGTTTTATAAAATAAATAATAGATGGTGCTTTCATGACTCGGATGACGTATTTCAGCCATAACTAGTTTTTGTCCAATTATATTCAAAAACGAATTTGATTCCTCGAAAGGAAAAAACAAGTTACTAGTCGCTGGCACAATTTCCAATTTTCTCTTGACTAGAACTATTATCTCCTTTGAAAGTTTTCATCATGTTGAAGCGAAAGCGTTAAGTTACACTGCAAACTTCTAGTTAAATGTTATAGAGAAGGTTACTGAAGTTGGAAATCGGGAAGCTGTAAGGTTTGTCAACGTTGACGAATTGAATATTCGTTTGTGGAGAGAAAACAAGACCAACTTCAAAAATTGGGATCGACATTAAAGAGCCGATCCTCATGGAAAACCTCACTGGACAGAATTAGAGGAAGAAATAAATAAACGGATTTTAAATGAAAGAGACAGTGGGAAAGCAGGCTTGATCTACATTTTTTTGCTCGATCTTAACTTGCTAAATTTTTAAAAAAAGAAAGATTTTTTCCGCGTGGAATGTTTTGTTTAACAACTCAAAACATAGATGGCAGTAGCAAAGAATTTTTTTGTTTTATTGAGATTATCGTAAAAAATGTCATACATATTTAAAAAGATGTTTCATAATAAGTTTTTTTTCTGTACAATTTCTTACTTCTATTTTTAATTATATTGTGTATTTTTTATCTTATATACACCGCTGCTGATTATACGATGTTTTTTGTTTTTATTTTTACTCAAAAAAGGCTTTGTGGATAATACGTCGCTGCGGATTATATACAGGAAAATACGGTACTATTTCTTATTACATTTTCCTTTAATGTCACCATAGTCAAAAATTCACCATGTGAATCTCCCCTTTCCACCAATATGTGACCCATTTTTTTTCCAAATGAAAGGCATTTGGAGCTTTTTCTTTTTTTGCTGTGCATCCGGTATAGTGGTTAGTGAAGCTGACTGCTGTGCCATAGGGCTTGGGTTCGAATCCTGGAGAAGGCATGGATGTTTGTAAATGTATAGTGCCTTTGCTGCATGGAGGTATTCTGAATACCCATTGAGCTGCAAGTCCTCTTGTGAGGTTTGGGGGAAGGGGAAGAGCGGTAGGAGGCACCTAACTATTCCCAAGGTGTTCTCCCTCAAAATTGGAAGGGGGGGTGAGCAAAATTGTTCTGTCACCTGTATGGTTCTCAAGGCAACTGCTAATGACAGGTGTAAAAATCTAGCCTCTTGCCATGAGGAAATCGTGTTCCTTGATCTGATGTTTCTATCAATCATGTGCATAAGTAACAACAACAAAATCTTTTTGAAGTAAAACTTCTTTATGCGCGTTTTGGTGGAGATTAAACTTGAATGAATGTCACACTCAAGCTTGTAAGTCTCATTTGGCTTTTTTCATCTTAAGTCAGAAATCATGCTTAAAGTCGTCCGCAACCCCCCCTTCTAAAAAGACGTGACCAAAGGAGGGACGTTTCCTTCCCCCGCCACTCATCTGTCACCCCCTCGCCACCAATATACTGTGAAAGTTCCTATAATCTTATATCTTATCTATAGCTTCGATCTAAGAGAGGCTCCCCCCTGCCTTCCCTTTCTACAAATTGTGGAATTCTTTATAATCTTAGTAGAAGCATAAAAATGAAACATAATATTTTTAAAAAATAGGCTTAGCGAGATAGAGAAATCCTACCCTAAAATTAAACTTAAATTGTTGAAAAAGGACAAATTTTATAGAACTAAGTAAATAGTATGACTATCATTAGCAATATTGCAGTGAATTTAAGAATAAAAATCTATTTTTGTAAGTGAGTCAGAATAGCAATAAACAAATAGTTCTATTAATCACATAATTACTTAAATATACTTTGAGTCTAAAAAGAAAATTAAAACAATTACAAATTTAAAATAACAAAATTAAGTATAAAGTTATTAAGAAAAAGTTACATTAAATAATTTAAATACAATAAGACAAAATATAATTAAGAAGACTTACCTTGCAGCAGCATTGTACTTGTACAAAACTGCCATACAATGACAAAAGAGCTAGTATAATCTAGAGATTACGTGATATAAATCTTCTGATGAAATCCCTTTTTAAAGGTTTTGACCAAGATTCCTCTCCTCCCAATCAACTACCTGTCTGACGATTTCTTTGCTTAAATTAATTCATGGATAGAATTGAATATTGTTAAATTACAGCCAAAATTCACAAAGCCGGATCGGCTCTTCTGAATAAATTACCTATATTTTTAAGTGAGGATGTTAATGAAGATTTTTTTTTCAAAAGACAAATTAAAAACTTTAGTTGATTTTTTAAAATCAAAATTCAATTTAATTATGTCGAATGATCCAAATGAAAGCACGAAGAAGTACGGAGCAACACTTGACGGAGTTTTTTGTATAGATTTTTAAATAATTTTGAATCTAAAGTATTTATAACCTATTTCAGATACCATAAACCTATTGTTTCCTTCTTAGAATATAATTAATTCACAAATATGATTGTATATTTTGCAATAAATATTACTTTATGAGTTTAGGCACATGAATAAATAATTTTCTATGAAAATACTAATATTCCTTTGTTTTTTATTCACCAAACTAATCCCCGAAATAACATTACAAAATTTGACTGCAGTGACGTTAATTCTTATGCACCCCCAAATTCCTGTAGACAGTATTATTGTGAAAGAATTTTAAAAAGTTGATGAAAAAAAGTATGGTTTACTTAAAGAGACTTATTTCTAATAGCCGAATCCTTATAAAATAAAAAATATATAAAAGAAGACTTAAAAAAAAAAAAAAGAGGCTGTGCATTATATGAGAAAAAGGAAACTCTGCTACTTATAAGTGTAGGGATTTTTAAACATCTGTTTAAGCATTTACTTACAAAAATAACTTTTAACTTTAAAATATGTTTCTGACAAAAAATATTTTTTTCAGATTCTTCTCAAATTGGATTGCTAAAAATTCTTTAAAAATAATTAACTGGATGTGTTTTTTGTATGTGTTGTGTAATAGTAGAATTGTTTTGACCTGAATTATTAATAGGTTGTCATATTTTGACTTAAGTTTAACAATCAATGCATTATTACAGAACTTTCCATCTCTTCTGTGTGCATAACAAGTATTTTTTAAAATTAATTTCATCATTTAGTGTTCTGATATTTTTTCTAGAAAAGAAAGACATCAATGTTGAAAACTTGTTCCTAAACTTGTTGCACAAAGTAGGATCTTTTTATATACATTGTCACCATATTTGTATTTAATGTAGGATCCAACCCAATGTGCATTTCATAACACCAGCTCTCTTCCTACACTGTTGATTCAGTTCGATCCAAGCTTTTTTTCGCAATTTTCCACTATACCATGCACTGAGATCGATTTTTAATGAAAATTAATTAAAAAGTTTTAAATGTACTTGAAATTTTTTCTTGTAACAATTTAGTTGGTGTTCTCATTGAAATAAATGTTAAAAAGTACTCTTTTTCTGAAACTAAATTTCACTTTTTTTCACTAAATCGATTACAGTAAAATCCAGCATATAGCATTCACCTATACTTTAGAGCTGAGTTTTTTAATTTTTAGGTATTTTCACCATAAAATGCACACCTTCTATTTTACAAAGATACCTGAAATTTACATTTGCTATTCTCTTGTATTTTAGTAATTTGTTTGAGGTATTATCCAAGGCTTTTGAAAAAAAGTACACTTTTATAATTGCAACTCTTGAAATTAATAAGGTATGTTCTTTCTTTAAAAAAAACAGTATGTATAGAAATCTACGTTTTTTTTTTTTTTTAATGCTCGTCTCTTTCTTTATTTTTAAAGCTCTTATTTTTGTAGCTGTGAATTTTGTTATTTTTTGTGTGAAGAATGTTTTATACACCGGATTTTATGGTAAGCATGCATAAGCAGTAGATTAGTTTGCAGTTTTTTGAAAAAAAAAAATTATTATTATGAATTGGAATCGACCTATGCATGAAATGGTATGGAGATTACGAGAAAAATATTAAGAAAAAAAATAATTTCAAACTTTAATATTGCCACAAGAGTTTTGAATTTTTCAAAAGAATTAATTTTGGTTAGAAGATTTTAAATTCAGAAAAAAATTATTTTTCTACAATATAAAAACAAAAAGTGGTTGTTACTGACAAGTGAGTAACGAAAAGTACAACATGCTTTGTAACGTTTCATAAACCCAGCTCTGTCTCACTGCACCAACAAATCAGTCTGATCCAAGCTTTTCTTCCATCTTCGACAATAATGTGCAGTATAATTTTGACAGTAGGCAGTTTTTTAAATTTAATATTAAAAAAGCTTAAATGTATCACGTTTATTTTCTGTTTTGTATATGTCCATTCATCACAGCATTTGTTAAAATATACTAAAATGCCTGTTCTTTAACAAAAAATCCTGTGATTTTTTAGCATAAAATAGTTCAAAAACATGAATTTCATTCCCTTTGTGACAATACGTAACACAAAAATTAATCTATTTTAATTTTCTTCATTTCTATACCTGAGCATCTTGCAGTGATTCCTTTCCCCTGCAAATCACAATCAGCGAAAGATAGGAAATAAAGCTCTTAATCTGAATAGGGATTTCTCTTCCACTCCCAGTTATCTGTTGTCCCTAGACTGAGGTCAGTTCAAATTTATCTGCTCTGTAACCATTCCTAGGTCACTAAGGGCTACTTACACATCAGCATTTATAGCCCACACAGGAATTTAACATGTGATGGTTGCGCAGCCTAACATTACTTGTTGATTAAGGAATAGTTTCATGGAGAGTCTTAAAACATTCTGAGTTAATGACTAGTGATTCAAACAGCATCAGTGCACTCAACTACCTGTCCCACCTCTAGTATTGCCCTCAGCGTCACTGAAAAATGTTCCAAAGCTACTCCAACCTACTGGAGATGTATGTTAATTGCAAAATGGCTGCAAAAACAACTTTCTTCTTTATATATCATACAGACATTCTAACAAAAGCAAAAACAACATTCTTCTCTATTAAAGGGGTGTGGAGCAACCCATTCTCATGCAAGTTACAACCAGCAAAAGGTAAAGATTAACGTTGCACTGTATAGTTGTAGAAGGGCTATTGGAGAGTAACCATGTAATTTAAAACCAAGGTCAAGTGATAAGGACGAACCCTGAGCTGGCACCCTCCAAACTTTCACAGTACACCAACAAGGGGATGTTTGAGTCTCAATATATTTAGCTTGCATCAGCCCCACCTACATGGCAGGTCTTTTGCAGTACTTTGCTCAAATTCATGACATGCTAGCCATGAATCTGTGACCTTGACCCCTAGGCTATCACAGCCACACAAAAGATGGGAATAGGGATTCCTTTTTGTCCCAGTCATCTAAAGAATGCACATAGTATATGTTGGTGATTCAATTAAATGCTCTTGCCAAGATCAACAGCTTACAGTTGAAATCTGTTCTGCATTGACAGATCTTGAAAAATAATTTTTGATCCACCCTAATATATGAGTAGTTTTGTCTATGTTTTTAAAAATATGTAACCTCCCCCATGAAAGTAGCACATTGTTTGTGTGTGAAGAATTAAATATTTAATGTTTTGAGCATATTTTTTTTTAGTGTTGAATAAATAAAACTATAAGTAAAAAATAAGCAATTTCCCACATTGTTTTAAACTTGGCTTAAATAAAATTTCAAAATTGCTGATTATGTTCTCATCACCTTCATAAGCAACCATTTTTTTAAAATTTATTTTATTTTGAATGAAAAAAATGAGAGAGTTAAACAGTTCTGTTTTTTACTTATACTGTTGTTTTTTTATTTATATGGTTCGCACAATAACATTTAATTTATGGAAATTAAGTATTTTTTTCCTTATAAATTATACTTAACTAAGTTTATATGTATAAGAAGGTCAAAAATTAGTATTTTTATTTAAACTTTTGAAATCAACTTGTGAATTACCATACTATTAAAGTGTTTATAATATTTTATGTATTTTTCAGAAATTTTTTATTATTATTTTTTTGTTTAATGGATCTTAAAAACTACTTTTAGTTATATTTCTTAAATTTATATTTCAGTGTGTTTAATTTCACAGTACTTGTGTATTATTGCAACCTATTGGCGCTACATATCAAGCGAAGCACCTGGTTACCAATTCAGCGTATACGACTCATAGGAAATCAGGATTGCCAAATTTGTGAGTTATTCATAGAGTTCATGATTGTGTTGTGATTTTAATTCATAAGTACCAATTTCACTTGTATGATATATGACTGTGTTAAGTAAATTTAATTAAATTACAATGTTTGGTTCTCATAATGTTTTTGTTGTTCCATATGTATGAGTTAGAAAAAATGTTTATTACTTTTTTGGCATAAAAATAAGAGGCAACTCAATCAATTGAATTAGTCTTTTATTTTTCTCCAAGATCTGAGAAATATTCAAGTTCTGTAGTTTTAACTTAAGATACTAAGGTGAAACTATAAAGATTATGATAAATAATATTATTGTGGAAATAAATTTAAAACCCTTTTAAACATATTTGAAAAAAATAGGGAAAAAGTATTACTGCTAGTAAACAGAAAACATGGGATTCAAATTTAATTGCAAGAAACATTTACCCTTGAACAACCCTAATTAGCTTTTTAGTTTTGGTTTTTCAACAAAAGAAAGTTCAATACTTTAGTGGCAATTTCAGATGGTGCAACAAATGTTTTAGCTGCTAAAATTAAATATCATCTTGATAAAAATTTTACAATATGCATTAACTGTGGAATACTATATTTGGGAACATTCCCTAATACTGTGAATTATATTTATTTAAATTAGGATTGTTGCCATTGTGTGTTTTTCATACTTCAGAGAAAAATATAAAAAATTCAAAATTTAACTTCTATTGTGTAAAGAAAATTATGTAGATGTATTACACAGGATTATGTAGATAAAATATTCAAAAATGAAATGACTAATTCTCCAGAAGCTTTTAAAATAAATTATACTCATAATGGATGTAATTCCAAAAATAATTGAATCAACATTCACACAACTAGACACTAGAAAAGATACAAGAAAATGAGAGTGATACAATCTCCAGCAATTGTAGCAATATTCTAATCTTTTAGCAGTCAAATTTTTTGCAAATTTAGTTGTATTCTACATAATAACTCAGAAATTGGACAAATAGGAACAATTTAATATTTATACTAGTTGATTATTTTTACTATGAGAAGAACTTTTGCATGAACATATAAAATTTTGTTTTATTCTTTCAAATTTGTAAGAGAATGTAACTTGTTTTTCTTTAATTTTTAATGAATATATAATTTTTTTAAAGGAGGCTGTGGTGTACAAAAAGTCAATTTGGTTTGCTTAACCACACCAGAGGCTTTTCTAACTCAACAATATGATGGCCCAAGTAAATGTTCTTGAATAAGGCATTTTTTTTTTTTTCAAAAACAGTACCATTTCAGAATAAACGAACAAAAATGCAGAAAAAAAATTAGTGATTGCTGTACGGTGCTATTAGCAATCAACTGATTCAATGGTTTGCATTTCTATATAACACCCATTTCTGAAATTATTGTTGAATTATTTTTACTGCAATTCTCAGTATTATTCTTTACTAACTTCATTTCTTACAGTAGAATTTTACCAAAATACACCTAAAAAGACTATTGTTACAGTATTTTTAAATGAAGTCTATCAAAAAGTATTCTTGACTGGAAAATCTCAATAAGTTTAATTCCAGCACATCTAAAACTATTGGTAATTTTCTTCCTAATTTTTCAAAAGACTGGAATTACTGTGCCCACTATCAAATATTGACTTATTGGCATGTTATGCATATTGTTTCTAGTATGGCATTAATATTTTAAGAAGTGAATCTTGATATTATTTCCTTTCATATTACATTAGATAAATTTTAACAGATTTCACTAAATTCAGATAATCCACAAGGCGCTTGTAACTGTCAGTTCCTGAACATTTTTACTAATATTTGGAAAATGTGTTAATAATCTTTCTACTAGAAAAAATGATTTATTTATCAATTTAAAACCTATTTTCTCCAGTTTCAGTTATGTTAGATCAAATTGTAAGTTCCATCTTCCTACAAAAAAAAAATAATTATTATTTGGAGCTTTAAATATTTTAATTGCTTGTAAAATTGTAAACCAAATGTTTGTATGTTGAGTTCAGATTCCAGTAAAACAGGACGTTGCCTATTAAATGAAATTGACCTTTATGCACAGGGGAATATAACAATGTTTTTATCATTTGTGTATAGTTATAGTTACAAGGTCCATCACCATTTACTACTGTACTTATCAAGATTGAAGCAATCTTTTTTAACCCATTCATGCCTAGTGTTTCCTTTTTCGAACAGCAGTTGAGTCAAAGTTTTTTATAGCTGAGGTGTTCAAGATTGCATTTGTGGTTGGATTTGTGACTCTTTAACTGCTTCATAGGAGCATAGCAATTTCATTTAAAACATTCAGTTAGTCACTCCTGCAGATATTTGCCTGTAAAAATGGTTTTGAAAGTTGGTTTATATTTCAACCACCAGCATAAACTGGCTTACCATCTGTTAAGTTTAATTTGAAAACTGCAAGGAAAATTACAATTTTCCTTACTGAAATTACCATTTTATTTCAAATTAGATTATGTTCGAATAACACTTTATTCCCGGGATTTTCTAGCTTACTTATGTACATCACACTTTAAAGAAGGATGAGGTTTTTCCAGGAGAGGTTGTACCTTTGAACCAGTCTAGTAACAAAAACATGCTCTCATCCATCTCTCTTAAATCAAGGTTTTTTTAGTTTTGATAGAAATACTTGCACCAACTCCTCTACATGGTAGGTTTTTACTGCCACTGGACTGAAGTCCAAAGGGAACAATGCTTTTTGCAAAATATTTTTGAACGACATTTGGCTACCATGGCCTCTTCATTCCTTGAATACAATTATTAATTTTATTGTTATAAAATATGAATATATATAAGTCCTTTGGGTTATCTTGTTTCAGAATAGTCTAATTTTGGAAAATTTCTTGTAAAAATTATCCTTTTAGTAAAAAAGGTTTAAATCAAACAAATTATTGTGAATGTTATGCTTAATTCAAAGTTTAATAAAAAAATATTTTTTAAATCTCGTTGTCAAAATTTTTTTTGTAATTTCAAAAATCTTTTCTTGTGATTTACTAATATATCGTTAAAAATTCTGTTGATTATTGACAATAGCTTTATCGTTACTCTTAATCTCAATAATAATTCAAACCAATAACACATATCAGGTTATGTACTATAATGCAGGAAATAACCTGATCGAGTACTCCTCCAAGAAGGTATTCATTTTCTAACATGATATTCCTTCAGTTTCCTTTATATTGCTTATGTTAACCTCATTATAAAGTATTACATGAACATATTTTTAGTTACAAATGTTTAAGATATATTTTAGATATTCATTGATTTAATAAAAATGTTATTTAAAAGCCTGCTAATTTCTTCAGATAGACAAAAAAAAATTTAGCTGATTCTTTTAAACTCTGTTCACCAGCTGAATTATTTTACTTCATAAATTATAATGATGAATAAAACTCAGCTTATAATTATATTGTACATTATATTACATTAAATTGTACATTATATTGAATACATTTTTTTTTCTTTTACAGAAAGATGTTAATATAAATTCATATTTTGAACATGAGTGCAAGACCCATTTTCTTCTCTATAGACTTTAAATAAAGATATTTGTTTTCTCTCTCTCTCTCACATCTGTGATAAAACTTGTGCATTTGAAACTAGCAAAATGGCTT
>BMAV01002193.1:137803-198113 GCA_019973955.1 Trichonephila inaurata madagascariensis | reverse complement strand
AAATATCAAAACAGGATACAAATTATAGAAAGACTAACAGCAGAAGAAATACTTTCAACTTGTCTTGTGTAAATGTGATCTTTTTAACAATATTCCTTTAATTATCTTTCTAATTACTAATTACTTTTGTCTATATAAGTAGAAGTAAGAATAAGCAAATTTAAATTAATGTATCTAAGACAATTACGATATCAAGCTATATATTAGTTTCTTAACTGTATTCTTATTCATTAATTTTTAAAATAAAATACATGAAATAAAACATATGAGAATTGTTTTATTTATTTTTTATATTTTCTCTGTTACCATGAATTATAGTCTCAAATAAGTAATAAACTAAGTATGTATTGTAATTATATGAAAATACGATTACTTTTACAAATATTTTATCTAATGTTTTAAAAAGGCACTTCGAATGAATTGTAGCATATAACAACTATTTTTTTTCCTTAATTATAAACTTAAAAATGGTGTTACTCAGTTTTTTAATGCATTAATGAATTAAAATTTATGTCTTGAATATTTGCAAGTTATTATTTTTTTTTTATCTAACAACAGAATTTGGAATCTACGTAGTAATATGATAGAATCTTTTAAAAAAATTAAATTATCAACAGTATTGGTGTTCAGTTGTATTTTAGCATTTATAAGAATGCCTTCCCCTCTCCCCCACACACATTTCACATTAAAATTTTAAATAAGGAAAAAAGTTTCTTAAGTCCTAAATTGAATAAAATAATACATGCTCTGTGTGTTACTGAATAGGAATGCATAATCTGTTACTTGAATAGGAACTTTATATGACATAATCTCTTATAAAAATTTTTAAAAAAACAAAGAAAAAATTAACACACTATTTGTTTGAATGCACTGTTTCTTTACTATGTAGCAACTTCCATTCCGTCCAACTGTTGATGCATGATTGAAGAAAATCTGACCTGCTGAATCAGGTGGGAATGATGACAGATTTAGCCGGTTTTGGCTGGTGTGAAATTAAATTTTAGTAATCAACACTATTTCTCTGATTTAATTTCGGCATTGAGTATAGATTAAGATTAAGAGAAGTTACCCCGAAACTGAAAAACATGTCACTTATGTCTCGTAAAAAATTCTTTACCTCTGTCTTGTACGTGTAGAATAATTTCTATGTCAGGAAAAAATACAGGACCTCATACATTAAGTCTCATAAAACAGAAAATCAATACACACATTAAACTGAATTTTAGGTTTATTTGTTCTATAATTAAACATGAGGCAGTTTTGACGAGTTCGTAAAATTTTATAAATAAGGCATCTGAAAAAACGTAAGGCCGCCTGGAGTAATTTTTCTCGAGTTTGTGTGTATGTGCTTGAAATGCGAGTATTCTCCATAAAATCTAAGTCGATGTACTTTCGATAAAATCTAAGTATAATTTCAATAATTATTGTTTAAATTATATTAAAAACCATTGAATTAGCATTGCCTAGTTTTCAGAGGGGGAAATCTTATATACTTTCTACTTGTTAGCCTTTGTTCAAGAGGTAATCGTGGCCGCAGTAACCTAGTGGTCAAGGTAACGGACTCGTGGCCGATGTGTCCTGAGTTTGAGCCTTGTTTCGATGAAGACCCGCCATGTAGAGGGGCGATGCATGTTGAATCTGTCAAGCGCTCAAACGTCCTGCCGTTGGTGTGGTGGTTAGGAGAGGGAAGTGCTAGCTCAGGTGTCGCCCATGTCACTTGACCATGGTTCAAAATTACGAGGTCCGTTGCCAATAACCTCGAGTAGTTAAACATTGCGACGTTAATATTCATTCATTCAAGAAGTAATCTTTGTGAATTCTATCGAGTGGCCGCGGTAGCCGAGTGGTATAGGTATCGGACCGTGGCTTGCCTTGTCACGAGTTCGAGCCCAGTACCACTAAAGACCCGCCGTGTAGGTCAGCGATGCGCGTTAAATCTGTCGAGTGCTGAAACGTCCTCCCGTTGGTGTGGTGTGGTAGTTAGGAGAGGGGGTGCCAGCCCAGGCGTCGTCTCACTTTCATATGAAATACATTTAAAATATCACTTGTACATAATTTGATAATTTCTTTAAAAAAGTACTCTTATATATATTTATTTTTAAGATGTGAAACTATTTCAACATAAATTAAACTAACAAAAAAAATAAGAACTCAAATTCAGCATATAAAAAAAAACCACACACATTTTATTCAAATTTATGAAAACAAAATATTGTGTGAATCTTATAAAATCTTTAAACAAAATCCTCATAATATTCAAAACAATTAGGTGGACATTACATGTCTCTTACTTCTCTTAAAATAATATCTATGCGGAGATTTTTAAAAAAATCTTGAGTTACATAATGTACAGATTTTAACAATAAAAAGTGTTCATTTTCAAAAAGATTATTATAAAAACAATCAGCTATCTCATTAGCTTCAAGTGACAAAACATATGAATTAAATGTTTCTTCTCGATTCCCCCATAACTCCTCAGCGAAAGTCTGAGGTTGTTTCAGTCCTTTTTCGTTCAGGAGGCTGCACAAATAGATTTTTTCAAAATTTGCATCAAGTATTGTTGATCCAGACTAACATCCAAAGAAAAAGGTAATGCATTTTCTATGGGGCCTTCGCAGAAGGTTTTATATGCAGTTAAAAAGTCCATACACTGAAACATATTGTCTATAACAGCATTTTCAATAGCACCATATTTTTCAATCATTTCAGCCCACTGCTCTCGGGATGGTGATTTCTTTAAAAGTGGGCTCTTTATCCGGACCGTATTTAATGCGCTTAAAAGTAAAATCAGTGAAGTTCTCACTTGTTATTTGAATGCGTCGTTCAGGAGGGAAAAGTCCACTTGGTAATTCCTCATGTGATTTCGGCACTTTCTTTTTACGCATGATATATTCGATCCACCGTGGGTCTAATGTTATTCCCTCAGGAGTTGGGTAGTATGTTTTTCCATACTTCTTGAAACGTCTTATGTGTACTGATACGGAATCATAATAGGTGCTTGCAAAGACAAAAACATCATCTCCAATTGGAAATACTCCATCTGGTATGAAATCATCGGTAAATTTTCCATACTTCTGAAAATAATATATCAAAATTAATTAAGATTAGAAAAGTAAAAACATAAACACTGCATATTACATTGAAACTTCTCTTCTTGTTTTCTTATTTACAGAAGATTCCACGGCTTTTCCAAGCATTCGTGTTTCAGACATCAATTTTTTCTTGTTAAATACAGTCCGCCGCAATACTAACAAACGAAATGAATCTTGAGCAAGATGTGATAAGGGTCTAAAGCATATATTGACCGATTGATTGATTGAACATTAACGTCGCACTGTTTAGCTACACGAGGGCTTTTGGTGACGGACCACGTAATTTTGAACCATGGTCAAGTGACGTGGACGACACTTGAGCTGGTACCCCCCTCTCCTAACTACCACACCAATGGGAGGACGTTTCAGATCTCTACAGATTTAACGTGCATAGCTGCCCTACACGGCGGATCTTTAGTGGTACTGGGCTCGAACTCGTGACAAAGCAAGCCACGGTCCGATACCTATACCACTAGGCTACCGCGACCACCATATATTGACCGAATTACACTTGAGCGGAGTTCTCTGAGTGGCTGAAAGCAATGTATCCATCCGCTCTAAGCACTGAGATAATTTCTGTCGTAGAATTCAGTCGCTGTCTTGTAGAATCAAGATCAGACAAGCTAAGACAAATTAAATCGTAACCCGTTCACGCTGATGACGAGTATACTACGTCACATTTTTCTGATTAATCAATTTACTTTGTGTCTTTACTGTGTATGTGTAATCATTATACTGAATTAAAATTTACAAATTATTAAAATAATATAAATTAACTATTTTTTTATTTCATTTTAATTAAGAACCAAAAAAACCATAGCAGGAGAAAACAACTCAACTCTGTGCCGCCTACGACCGTATAATCGGCTTTTATTATCTACTATTGTCAAATACTCGTTGAAACGGCAATCTGAAACAAATAAATGCTCATAGTTCAAAAACCTAGGCACAAACTGCCTCGATCGACGGTCATATTTCAACAAAATGAGTAATGAGGATTTATGTCCATAACGCGCGGATGGACCATGGTCATCACATAATGATGCACTGTTGCTGGCTGACATGCAGTTTGAAATTCCCAGTTTTTAGGAGAATATATCCGGTAATAACATTCGACCATAAAGTTAATCAAATCCTGATCTTATTTCGACTAAGTAGGGAACGAAACGAGGCCCCCACTGAGACCGCGGCCCAGTTGACCCATGCCTTAAGACGTCTCTGAAAATGTAAGGTAAAATTAGGCAGTTGTTTTATTTTCTTTCGTAATCTGTTTGGAATCATGTCATTTGCACATTATAACTTCTTTTACATTAATTTAGATAATCCTGATTGCTATTAACACTATTGACATAGTTTTAAGAATGATGAAAAATTTTACAAATTTCGCCAAATGGCAGGAAGAAGTTTGATGGTGTGGTTAACCGTTGACTATGGAAGAACTAGTCTAATGTTTTAAAATGGTACAGAACCATCAAGATTATATTCATGTGTTGGAATCTGAGCTTCTTTCTTTTACGTTACAATTGGGTGGAGAAGACTGCATATATACGAATTAGACAGTGCATCCATTTTCACAGCAGGTGCTGTGAAAAATTTATTCTTTTCAAACAATGTTTGAATTTTGCTATGGCTAGTCCGAAGCCGTGATATAAACCTGGTAAAAAGTATCCAAGCAATGTTCGTTCGACAGGAAAATGGAAAAAGAGAGCTGTACGAATCCATCCACTGCGACACCAGTACCAATACTGAAGTCAGCTGTGTCAACGGGAGTGATGAATTATATTTGAAACAGGATACTGAATTATAGAAATAATTTTTGGTTCCTGAATGTCAGGGGTGGTCAACCTTTTTGGAAAGAGTGTCACTATTTGTGATGGGGAAAAAATTATGTGTACCACTTCCAACTTTTCCTACAAACAACAAAAAAAAAGTAAAAAATTGTTACTTACATGCTTTTCATGGAATTTTTACGCAAATAGAACTTATTTAATGCAAGTTCTTATATATGATCGAAATTTAAAGATAATAAAATAAAAGTACAAACTTGGTGTGTTTTTTTTATTGTTAAAAAACTTTTTACAAGTTCACTCAGTTAGGTGAGGTATAAAACAAAAATGAGTATCTTGAAGCATTTAGTTCTAAATAATTACTAAACAGTCAATATTTTCTTAGTGTGGTTTTTTTACCAAGTCATCTATATTAGGATTAGCTCTTGAAAATGCTATTTTATTTTCCAAGATGCTCTTGAAGGTGTTATTTTAGGTACTTTTAAGCTAGTTTTGAGTTATATTTATTTTATTAAAAGTTCACAACAGAAAAAAAATTTATTCACAAGCATATTTTGATCTAAATTTTGAGTTCTTTGTCTAAGAAAACCCTATTTCGATAAAATTTTAAAAAAATTATTATTTATATTTTCTTTTCAATTTTTTTAAATTTGACAGTAAGTCTTTGCGTACCACTGTCGCAACTCCACTGTGCCGCGGGTTGGCTACCCTTCATGTATTTATTTGAAAATTTTTAATGCTGATAAAATAAATCAATTTTTAACTTTTTATTATTTTTCATAAGAAAGAAATTTTTTCAAAAAATTTCTGAAGTATAGGATATTGACGAACCTTTTGCACACACACAGTTTTCTCACAAATGTATAGAGAATTGGGAGTCAGGGCCGTTTTTAACCTCCCTGGCATCCTAGGCACGTCAAATTATTACGTCCTTTTACCCCCACTATTTTACGAGCTTCCCCTTCCCCTCCCTTAGTTCTTCGAAAGTTTTGGTTCGGGAGGGAATTTTCCCTTATTTTTCTTATTCTTTTCCCTTTCTTTGTTGAAGTGATAACTTCTATTGGCGTGTTTTGCCGGAGAGTGAACTTGAATGAACGTCACGCTTGGATATGTAACGCTCCTTCGTCTTTTTCCGTCTCGAGTCGGAAATTCTGCTCGTACAAAGTCGTCCACGCCGCTAAAAAGAAAAGGAGAGACATTTCCCCTCCATCCCCCGCCACTCTGAAAAGTGGTAGTTTGTCCCCCTACCAATACGCCGTAAAAGGAGAGTTCCGAGCTGCGATGTATGCCCCCCCCCCTACACCACCTCTTTCTACGAAAATGATCGTAGTCGAAGCATGAAAATGAAACATGTAATATTTTTTTTAAAAATAAGCTTAGAAAGAGTGAGAAATCCTACACTAAAATTGAACGAAGTGTAGAAAAAGGACAAATTTTTATACAACTAAGTAAATAGCTTAATTATCATTAGCAATATTGCAATGAATTTAAGAATAAAAATCTATTTTTGTAAGCGAATCAGAATACTAATGAACAAATAGTTCTATTAATCACATTACTTAAATATACACTGGTGTGCAAAACTTAAGCAACAATGTAAGAATTTAGCAGATAGCCATGAAATTGCAGAAAAGGAGGTCTGGAAATCAGTAGAGGGAACACGTAAGTCAGTAGAAACGTCATGCGTATGCAAATATCAGGAACAAAACGTCAGAAGCGATGTGAGCGTACGCAAAACGCGTGATGTCGGCGCGCGCTGCTCAACAGTAGAATGAAATGAAGGACGGAGACGCAATTCACCATATTCTCTGCAAGTGCCAGTGAGTCAGTTCGTGAAATATGGCTATAAGAAATCATCTGGATGACTTCACACGTGGAAGAATGATCGGAAAGCTGGAGGAGGGGCGTACTGTCACCAGTGTAGCTGCAGAGTTCGGAATCAACAAAAGTGTCGTTTCGCGCGCTTGGAAAGCGTTCTAAACCACAGGTACAGCTGTTAGAAAGGTTGGTGTGGCCGCCCGAGGACGACAACTGCAGGGGATGACCGATATATCATCCTGCAGGCGAAAAAAGTTCGAAAGCAGTCAGCGAGCGCCATTGCTCAGAAACTCTGTACAGCAACAGGTCGACAAGTGTAGCAGTTTACTGTGGCCAGACGCCTTCACAAAGGGGGCCTGTTCACCCGCCGTCCTGAACGCTGCTTCCCGTTAAAAGATGGCCACTGAAGCCCCCGTTTACAGTGGGACAGAGAGCACAAAAACTGGACAACTGATCAATGGAGTCGTGTTCTCTTTACGAATGAGAGTCGGTTCAGTACCAGAAGCGATTCTCAACGCGTTTTGATTTGGAGAGAGATCGGGACCTTTTTCAAGGAAAGACATCGTTACGGTGTTCCTAGAGTTCTTGTCTGGGTTGGCATTATGCTGAACGGCGGAACTGAGCTTCCCATTTTCGACAGAGGGTCTGTAACCGGGGATCGCTATTGTAAGGAGGTACTTCTTCCCCATCTGCATCTTTTCCGAGGTGCCATTGGCCCAGACTTCATCTTTATGGATGACAATGCACTGCCACATCGCACTCTTGCTGTTGAGGAGCTGCTGGAAAGTGAAGATATCACTCGAATGGATTGGCCAGCGTGCTCCCCAGATTTAAATCCCATCGAACATGTGTGGGATACTTTGGGGAGACGTATTGCCACACGCTCACATCATCCGGAGTACAACCAACAACTCAAACAGATGTTGATTGAGGAATGGGCACTCCTATCTCAAGAAATGTTGCACCAGCTGGTTCTGAGTATGCGGAGACGGTGCAAAGCAACCATTGTAGTAAGGGGAGGGCATATACCATATTAAGGAACATCTGCTTTTTGTTCTTCCTGTTGGATAGACAATCATGAGTCATGATACTATGCGTTCAATAAAGCTTGTTTTTGTTTGATTCCATACCGTATGCGTTGTATTCCTTTTTCAGCGCCGATGCTTTCGTCATCCTTTACGTACATAATACTCTTCCTCATTTCAGAATTTCATTTCACTCAGATGATTTTTCTTGAAGTTATGGCAATAAACCCACCTGTTGCTTAAGTTTTGCACACCAGTGTACTTTGAGTCTTAAAAGAAAATTTAAAATACCAAAATTAAGTACACAGGTATTAAGAAAAAGTTACAATAAATAATTCAAATACATGAAAACATAATATAATTAAGTAGACTTTTCTTGCAGCAGCACCGAATATATTTGTACAAAACTGCCATACAATGACAAAAGAGCTTTTATAAAAGCTAATGTGATATAAATCTTCTGATGAAATCCCTTTTTTAAGTTTTGACCTAGATTCCTCTCTTCTCAATCAACTACCTGTCTTACTATCTATTTGCTTAAATTAATTCATGGATAGAATTGAATATTGTTAAATGACAACCAAAATTCATAAAGCAGGATCGGGTCTTCTGGACAAATTACCCATGATTTTAAGTGGGAATTTTAAAGTGGATTTTTCAAAAGACAATTCAAGTTCTTTAGTTGATTTTTTTAAAATCAAAATTCAATTTAATTATGTCAAATGATTCAAATGAAAGCACGAGAAAGTATGGAACAACGCTTGACGGAGTATTTTTTATAGATATTTTAAGGGCTCACAGGACCCTTAACAGATATACGTGCACTCGAAAAAAACATCCTTCTACAAACCAATGTAACTTAGCAATAAAACAAAACAATAAATTGAAATTTTTACTACACAATAATCATATATATTTAAATTACTTCTCACATTTTCAGAGAATTTTATAAAAATTTTTAAAAGCTATAAAGAAATATAAATTGGACAATTTTTCAAAAATATGAAAATCAGTATTTTACACCGCGCAGGGTTCTAAAGTACAAAATTGATAAAAATTTACAAAATTAGTTTTACTTGGTATAAAAATGTTTACTTTTGAAATTATACTAACTTTTAAGAAATTTTAGAGAAAAAAAAATATTTTTTAAATATAATTATAACGAAAATTTTAAAATTTAAAAAAAATTTAATTAAAATTCAAATAAAAAATTTTTTATTAAAACTTTTTTTGAAAATTGATGTATAAGTCATGAAGAGCCTTATTTTGAACATGTGTATGAAATTCCAAACTAATATCATAAATAATTCCTGAGAAATCCTGCGCGGAAGCTAAAATTGTTTGTTTTGAGAAAAAGTAAGTTAAAGATAAGAAAGAGAGGGTTTTTGCTTAAGTTTCAATAGTTATTTCTCAATAACTTTGGAAGTGTTCACAGTATCAACACAATTTTGGTATCAAAATGCTCAGAAATATTGAGGCTTTAACATATAATTTTTTCAAAAAACTGAAAAATTTGCAATTTAAGAGTCCTGTGAGGCCTTAACTAACTGTGTTACTATTTAAGCTACATATTTTTCTATTTCCAATTGTTTGAATTACAGACTGTTCATATGTAATTATTTGAAATACACAGTGCTTATTTTCATATACCTATACTACTAAAGAATTATTTGCAAAATTTTTAATTCAAATATAATGTGGCAATTATAGAATTAATTAACGACAATTCAAATACATACATTCATATTAATTCAAATTATTAAATATTCAATTATTTGAGTTAATTAAGATCACAAAATAAAAAGCAAGAATTCTTGCATATTATCTTATATTTCATATAATGTTAAGTAAAGATATTATTTAGAGAACAATATTTTTCTTTTATGTTTCCAAAATTTAAAATTAAAAAGGATATAAATTTTCCATAATATTAAAGAAGTTATCTTGTTAAAATGACTCAATTAAAATTCCATTTAAAAAAAAATCAGGATATATTACTAATAGAACAAGAACTGATTAAACTATTAACAGATTCAGAGTTAAAATGCAGGTATGAATTATATAATATTGACTTTTGGATAAAAATTTACACAAAATATCTTCAAACTTCAGCAAAAGCTGTAAAAGGTTTTCAGGACAACATATTTGTGTGAGAAGTCTTTAACATAAGTCAGAAAAAAAAAACACAACACAGAAATAAATTGGATGATTAACATGAAAAATACACACACACATTTACAAATAACAGTTAGAACCCGATTTTAATTTATTGTCCAAAACAACATTGGTATCCAGCTTCGAACTACATTGGGCATCATTCCTAATTCCTTCAATTTATGGAAAAGATTTCTGCAAGACAAATTTTTTTAAAAGTAAAATTTATAAATAAATATTAATTAGTCAAAAAATTCAAAATGCAATTTAACTTTAGAATAAATCAATTGATATTGTTACTCATTTTGAGTAAATAATTTGTATTTGAATGTTTAATGCATTTATATTACTCTATGTTATATTTATTTCATGTTAAAATTGTGCTACTCACAAGCAATGCCGCCCCTTACGTTATAATGGCGATTCAATGAGAACTTGACGAAATCTTGGCGGTAGAGCCAAGTTGGCATCATTTTTGGCGACCATTTTGGTGTCATTGGCGACCATGTTGGCGAGTTTTGAACCTTCTGGAATCTTCTAGAAAGTAGTGGATTTCTTCACTAGTGTCACGTTCAATGATACGAGCGATTATATTTCTGGAAGTTTCTGTCGCGCCTATAAAGGAAGATGCTCGTCGGTACGGCGATGAGTCTGGATTAAACCAGCGAGTAGTGAGGATTGTTTTGACTAGCGATTAGCTCGGCTGTGCTTGTGAATAATCCTTATTTACGTGTATTTTTAAACACTGGTTATTGTGTGTTGATTGCTGTTGAAGGTGTGAAGACCTTCGTGGATTTACTCTGTGAATATTGCTGCTGAATCCTGTATTTAAGGGATTGGACTTTTGATAATAAATTCGTATCGCTCTTAAAGAACTGTTTATTTTCTTTGTGATTGTTTTGCATAAAATCCCCGAATCCTCGGATCTACGTAACAATATTTTTCAGTTTAACAAATATGCATGAATTAAATAAATATACAAATTAGTACAATAACTTAGATTACTTTACGATGTTAATAAAATTTGAATACACCAAAAAAGTGAGCTTTCAGTGTTTTTCTACATTTCATGTCAGTTCATGAAGCTGGAAGAACCTTGATACAGGTGAATATTCATGGGACATAATCAGGATGCTCTGCGTTCGTTACAAAGCAATTTAATTCGTATAGTAATTGACAATGCTTGATTCACGAAATCTATATTAATAATATTTGACTATGTACAAGAGCAAAATAAATAGCTTACACAAAGGCTTAGTTAAAATTATCATTTCAATTAGTAAATCATCTCAATCATAGAACGATATATTATAAATCATAAAACAACATATTGTATTTATTTTTTTAGCACAATTGATTCAATGTACTCTTAAAATAAGTCTAACAAAACTATATAGTACATGTAGATAATTTTGATTTCTATGTGTTACGTAATTACACCCACTATACAACACAAAAAACAACTGAGTTCATACAACAAATATTCGTGTATAATTACAGAAACAGGTTATTTTTTGAATTAACATATGTCTAATAAAATAAATATAAGTGATTGTGTAAATAATATAAATAAAATTAGTTAAAAACTATTTGATATTGTTGTGAAAACTGTTGCCAGAATTGCTGCCAAGGTTACCATAAATAAGAATCTAGCAATGTTTGCAACAAAATACATGGGATTATTTCGAAAAAGTACAACAAAATTTGACTAATATCATTTTAACACAAACCTGTAATGAAATGCTTATCAAATAACACAGATTTAGTGGTTCAGTCCTAGGAGAGCCCACACCCTTGGAGCGAATTATTTTAGTTGGCGATAATTGCGCCATCATGGTAACCCTACTTTGGTACACTAGATAAGGTAAACCTAACTATTTCTGGAATTTTCATATTTTGTCGGCGGCATTTCGAATTTCATTTTGTTATTGGACGCTGGGCTGGAAGTAGGACTGCGTGTGTAAGTGAATATACCTTAGAATTTTTTACTTTGTTGAATGTGAAAGGTAAGAAAGAATTGATTAAATGGTGTATAAAGGAAGGATTGATTGCTTCGAGTTATGAATGTCCTAAATGCAATGAGCGAATGAGATTATACAAACGAAAGAGTGCAGTTTTGAATGGATTTGAATGGAGAATATATATGGCGGCGCTCACACGATCATTCGCTTAGCGATGAGACCTTAAGGACTTTTTAAAATCTGTTATTACGCTGTACCCTCCACTTGGAAAAGATCACTAGTAAGAAAGTAAGTGCTGTTTTTATATTATTTATCTCAAATGTTTAATTTCAGTATTGTTTACATATATTTTCATTACGCATCCACCTTATCCCGTTATATTCACTTGCCGCCATTGTCGTTTTCGCTTGGCGCCATCTCGTTCTGGCTTGGCGCTTATTTCGGTTTGTTGCCAATGGTGTGGGCTGTCCTAGGATTTTACCGATTTAGCTCTCGCTAAAAAGAATTCGTTAAAATATTTCAAATGAATAAAAATCTCATTTTGCCGGTGAAAATCAACCGAAAACTCACACTTCCGGTTTCGATTTGGACTTACTACCTCAAATAAAAATAGCTATAACTTTTTTTCTAATTGACTCAGAATTAAAACTATGACATTCTTAGAAAGCTTATTAAACAGGCTACAAAAATGGGCTATAAAATAAATTTCGATTTTTTTGATGAAAATGATGATTTTAAACCAGTCGGATATCTTAACTCGAAAATGATGTGCAAAAGTCAACACCTTTTGTATGAAATTCCATGCAACATATATATGTATATGTGATGTTTCAAGTCAACACCAAGCTTTTTTTAAAAAATAGTTTTATTCAGCGAGCAATCTATGCGTCTGTCGCTGAGAGGAAAAGAACGCCAAGTGAAGTCTAAGTGGCTTTACCATTTATGTCCAGAACTATTGAGTACCCTTTTTAGTTATGTGTTATACTTGAAAGTTAAGGATAATATATGGGACTGTAAAAATAGTAATATGGGATTAGAAGTGTTCTGGTTGGGCCATCTGTTCGGAGAAATACTTGGGTGTGTAATTTAATATTTGAAGACGTAACGGAAAATAAAAGTTAAGTAGTATATAGGGGATTTAATTTTGTATCTAATTTAATTATTCTTACATATGTATAATAAGATTTATTGAGAAATGCAAGAATTTAATAACTACTCTCTATAATAGAAGAAAGCGAATACTGAAACCTCATTTAAAATATAAGCAGCGTTATAAAAGCTATCAACAAAATAACATTTCTTGAGAAAAAGGTCTAACTTCAGTGTGTCAAACACAGAAAATCCTGTATTTCATTCAGATAGCCCTACATAATACAAAAAAGTAACTATTTATGTCCACCTAGATTTCATCAAATTCCAGCAATAATCGTGAGCTGCCGTGCATCTTATTCAGGGTTATGCATTGCATAAAGTGGATTATACAACCAGCGTTATAATCTGCTTCTCATATACTAAGTAACAAAACACAGAATTGAAAAGGAAATATCTCGTAGATCCACATTGTCACACTCTTCATATGCAATTAAAACTAGTAATAATTAAACGATGGGCTGAATCTTAACAAATCTCAGATGGTATCATTATTTCAGGATTTACAACTAGGAAGATAGAGCTCAATCACACTTTCTTAAGCTGATGGAATGGAATGACGGTCGCATCTGTAAAGACCTCAAAATCACTTTTCAGTGTTTACCCTTCACCACGCAACATGTAATTTATATGTTTTTGAGTCAAGCCATAAGAAATTTTGCTAGTAAAATCTGACAAAGCGCAGACCTCAACAATCAATAGTGAAGTGTCGAAAGCTACTTCATTGAAAGTTTTAAAGTAAAAGTACAGTAATTTTAAAGACAAATGCAATGCTGATGTAAGCATTTATCCCTATAATATAGCAACTTTGGAAGGTTTTTTTTCTGGTCTGAAGAAAATTCTAAGAATCTTGTTATCCTTAGAATTAAATTTAAATTTTCACTAAGACATTTTTGTATGCTTGTTGTGAACTCACTCGAATCCAGCACTCACGCTTAGTGATTTCGTGTTTTGGTCAGGATGGAATGACTCACTACTCAAATCACTGACTTCCGCACTTCCTTATAAACACAACAAGACTTTATTAAACACTTTTAAATATACCATCATCAACCCTAATACTCTTTAATATAGTAACTTGTAACAGATCGCATGCCTTCTACTCTCTTGAGTGTCTGTGGGCGTATCACTACATCTTTATATAGCCGCTCTTTCACAGCGTCCTATACAGTTGAACTCTAACATGCTGAATATCTGAAACAGTCGTCAAGCTTTGTTTTTACTGACATTTGTAATAGTTGTCTATTTGTGTCTCTAAACTTTTATTAATTTAGACTACTCGTGGTATTCAACGTTAACTGAACCGGGCTAAGAACCTATCACATGGCCTATGATCATAAAAAGAGATGAGTTGAATTTGCGGTTTGAAGGTTGGATGACCTTTTCTGAGAGTGTGAGCTATTTAATTTGATACGCGAATATGTACTGTGGGAAAATAAATATTAAATGAGAAGTAGAATTTTGTTTGAGTTATGATTTAATTATTCTTACATTGTGAGAAACGGGTATTCAAAACACAGTACCAAATACTCACTTGAATAATTCATTAGGGTTTGAACTCACGTATTATGTTTTCAATTCTGCAATTATATTATCCAAATTCCGGGATCAGGATTTCACTATTTATGAAAAACAGTAATACATTAGCGTAGTTGATATTACATAATAAAACTGAAAACATAATTAAAAAATAGTTTAATATTATTATTTATTGAAACAAATCAAAACAAAACATAATTCATCATAAAAAATAGTACATAATGAAATCTAATATATATATATATATATATATATATATATATATATATATATATATATATATATATATATATATATATATATATATATATATATATATATATATATATATATATATATATATTTCCTTTCTTATGTTTCTGTAAATAACCACAGCTCGTCCATCATTTCATTGTTAAAACAGCTTCTTATTTTTGTTACAAATTGTCCTGCAGAAGAAGATGCTCGTTCAGACTCTACACTAGTAGGCCTTATCGTTATTTAGTAGGAGTATGTTCTTTTCAGGTAATCACCACATTTTCCTCCATTTTCAAAAAGAGACATTTCTTTTTTAATATTTGATGACAGTGTCTCAAATCTAAAAAACTGCATTGGTGTATATCCCTCTTTAATAACTTTATCTAGTTCTGCTACACTTAATGGTTTTATGTACAAATTGATTCAGAATGTAAATCAATTTCAAGTGTTACCTCATTTGAGATAGAAGATCTGTTGTTTGTTGTTGTTTCTCATACCCGAGATCAGCAGAGTTAGATCAGGTTCATGAGTCCATTCACCCTGAAGAAGTCCAAAACCAATAGGGGATCTTGAACCAAGTCCTGCCTGGTAAGCCCCAAACAAGATAATATGTGGCCAGGGGAGGCCTGAGCAAAAGAACACTTAGTGCAAATTTCGAAATGTTTAATGCCATCGACAAAAGTCAATGACATCAGATGACCACTAAGGAAAGAAGTTTGATCTCGTCTACTGCTACCCCGAACCAAGGAGCTTCCAGGGTATTTGCTCTGATACCATGGGTGCACCGATGGGATCATCCAAATGGCCTTATTCTTTGCTTTATCCTTTGAAAATAGTTCGTATTAAGTAAGAGGAGCGGCAGGCGTTGTAGTTTCGCCAGCACCAGCCCTGGCTAAGCTGTCCGCAATTTCGTTCCCAGCAATGTTGACACAAGACAGGATCCACTGGAAGTGAGATAGAAGATCTAGTTGCATGAGCTGTTTGTTTTGGAGTAGGATTTGAAGCTTCAAGTCTTTCAAGTAGGTCCAACATTAATTTACAGCATTTAATTGAAGAAGGAACTGTGGCAAAATCTAATGCTGAGATGCTGCTTATACCATTGTATGTTTGCAGTAAAGCACTTAGATCTGTGTGACTTTCTCCCATACGAAAAATGAGAGCTGCACATAATTTTTTACTTAAGACACTGTTTGCATCTTTAAGCTTTTTTAGTTTAAAATTTATGGCTTTGTCGGTTTTAAGAAGATTGCTATCTCGACGTCAGAGTGCTTCAAAAATTGTTTTTAATGGTACAAGAGCAGTAATTACCTCAAATAACATTTGGATATCAGCATGAGAAAAATCTACTGATTTATCTGTATTCTTACGTCTATTAATGCTTCTTCTATGCAATCTTTTAGTAAATAGAAACGTTCCACCATTCACAAAAGACTGCCCCACTTCGTATTGCAGTCCCTTAATAACTCAATGTCCAAATTCTGTTCGGGTATATTGTAATAAATAATTCTTTGTTGGTGACCTTCTGAACATTGATATGATTTTTCGTGCCTTATTTATCAGGGGACCAATACTTGTTTCCGTTGTCACATTTGTTCCATGACTCTGACTACTGTCAAGGAATACTTCATGACAAAAAAAATTTGCTTTCTAGCACGAGTAACTCTCTGTGAAATAAATTTCTCCATCATATTGCTATCAGATTCAATTTCCAACTTATTATAAAGTGCATCACACAAATAACCAACAGTTGCACACAATGTGCAAAACATAACTGCTGATCTACGGATAATATTTTACCCCCTTTTTTCATAACGCTTTCTCCATCCGTCATAATGGCTACAATGTCAGTATGTAAGTTAAATTTATGTTTTGTAAGTTTTTTTCTTCCAATAATTCTACCCTTTTTTCAGATGGTAATATGTCATATATCAGTGCCAAACCTTCACTGCAAAAATTAGAGAATTTCCCATGTATAATAATATTTAAATAGCGTCGATTTCATATTGACCTCCATTCATCAAAGGATAAAGAAAATCTTTCTCCTACAACATTCTATTAATTTTTTTTTATCAGAAGTTTCACTGGTTACCGAGTTTCTTAATTTATTGCTATATTCTGTAACAATTTCTTGCAGTATGTTAGCTGATTTGTGTAGATTTTTAAATCTCATAGCTTCTAGACCTGAACGTACATCAGACAACCATTAGACGAACGAAACGATAACTTACACTTAGCAGTTTGTCAGTTCATAGAAAAAGTTGTCAAATATCTCAGAAGTACTTAAAGCTGAATAGATTTTGTAAGCCATGGGGATTTCTAAACAAGAAGTAAAGCTGTAATATAAAATACTAGATTTATGTTAATAATTGATTGGGTTGTATGTGGGGTGGGGGGATTATATAGTAAAAAAAATACCTTATTGTTCTTATTTCTTATCTTCTATTTTACTTACCAAACCACTTGTTTACTCGTCAATTTTAATTATAAACTGAATATTAAATGCAAAAAATTAAAGTGCGTCTAGTATTCAGAGTTTAAAATTGTTCCGTTAGATAATCTTTCCAATCTATTTATCGATATAAAGTAAATAACTGCACACAAAAAATTCTACGTACATATTTCATAAAAAAAAAAATTATATATATAAATTTTCTAAGAATTTAAATTTTATAGAAAATTTTGATGAGAAAAAAATTTCAAAATATAATTTATACAAAAATTAAATCCCGGGATTAATTATTTAATCTCGGGAATTGAAGAAACAAAGGGATCGTGGGTCTGTATACCCTAGTGTTATACAATTCAGTTACTTTACCATGGTACTTATTCAATATTTTTAATTATTGGAAATATAATATTTGAAATGTGTGAAAAGAAAGAAAAAAAAAGGTATTAAAAATTTCGCTATAACTATTTTATTTCAATACAAATTAACAAAGGGATACTCAAATCATTAAATGCTTAATTGCACGAACATTACTAAAAAAAATACAAGAATCGAAACTAAACATCCAAATCTGTTAAACATTTTCTAATCAACACTAGTAATTTTTCTTTTATAAACATTTGAACAAGTCATTTTAATTAGAAAAAAGGTACCTAAATTCAAAATAATATTTTATCACTATTAGTGCTTGCTTTGATTAAAGACCATTGAGGTAAAAAGTAAGCCCAGTTCAAAAAAGGTACAAATAATGCATCGAAAGAAGAAAAAAAAATATCCCGTATATTTTAAGAAGTCGCGTATTCTATTGAACTGGGTCCATTGAAACACTTCCACCAGAAAAGTGAGTTGTAAATGGATGTACTTACAATTTTTTCCACGAAAATACCTCAGACATTTAAAGCAATGAATTTTTCATCTGGTACCAGCAGTTTCGCTTTTTCTAGAGCGAAAGCATCGGAAAACTTTTCTTGCAGAAGGAACATCAGCCTTTTTTAACTGGTTACTTTAATCAGTATTGTTATTTTTATTCATTTTGCATTGATTATTTTCTAACATTAATAGTATTTATAAATTAACATCACGTTGTGTTATTCAAAAGTTCTTTCTTTTTCTATCATGTTATTATATATAATAAGAATTTCTATCTCAGCTTTTTTTAACTGGTTATTTCATTGCTTATTAATCAATATTGTTATTATTTCTATTCCTTTTGCATTGATTATTTTGTAATATCCACATTAGTATTATTTATAAATTAATGTCTTATCATTTCTATGTTGCATGAACTGAGTCCATTTTACTATTTTAGGTTCTAAATAAGAAATTGTTAAAATTAGGATTGTGCTGTGTTTTTTGTTATACGTTACATCATAAATTTGTTTTTATCGATTTAAATTAATATTACTTTTTTTAAATAAAGCAGCATTGTTATTTGTACATCATTAATATCAGAAATTGATGTTTGAAGGAAATTTTGTTCTTTTAGATATAGCATACAGGTTAAAACTGATTGCATTTTAATAGTTAAATTTTCATATTATTCTAAATTTTTATTTGCTGTATATGATTTAAACAACAGAAAGCAGGGTTTAGCTACATGGTTATAATTACTTCTTTTTGCTTTGTTTAATTATTTGCATCTGCAATGCCTAAACGGAAAAGAAGCGTTTAGGGTGATGATGACAGTAGACGGCAGGCAATTAGACAGCGTGAAAGAAGAGTAGCTGAAACTGAAGAAAAGAAAGAAATAGGCGATTGTCAACCATGGCGCAGCATGCAAGAGGACGCCGTCTAAACGTCACTGAAGGACAAAATTCCCTTCAGATACAAACTTTTTATGCAGCAAGAATTTTTCTTTACCCTGTTGTTGAAGAACATAACTGCGGTAAAATGGACAATATTTGTCTTAAATGTGGGTGTTTGTATTTTGGGGCAGAAGAGAATGCCAGAGGAGCTTACACCCATTGCTGCTATAATGGAAAGATACTTGAAGAAGCTTCCAACATATCCAGTAGAAATGAAAGGATTGATGGATGGTAGCCATGATTTATCTGAGCATTTCAAAAACAACATAAGGTCATACAACAGTGCTCTGTCCTTTGCTTCAATGGGCGCACAGATTGTACCACCTGCCGGTAGAGGAGCATATTGCTTCAGAATTCATGGCCAAATTTATCACAGGACTTCTCATTTACATCCAGTTCAAGCAGGAGAAGAAAAATTTGCTCAGTTATATGTTTTGGATTCTGAGCTTGCTACTTGTCGACGAATGGAGCGTCTTGAGAATTCTGAATGTAATCCGGAACTGTTGCAAAGCACTGACGAGGTCATTAGACTAATCAATCCGTTTTCAGCAGCGTACCAAATGACTTGGGAACTGGAGCAGCAGGTCCTTCGTGAAGGACATGAGGATTCGGAAAACTTTACCATGTACATAAGTGATGAGAGACTTGACTCTGACCAGCACAGAGGAAGATATAATGTTCCCAAAACAAATGAGGCTGCAATGGTGTTTAAAAGCTCTGATGGCATTCCACCGAATAAGCGGGATATCTGCATTTATCCAAAACAATGCCAACTACAGGAAGTTGATAGATGCACCCTCCCTCCTAATGCATTTCAAAATATTTTTTCCTTTGTGTGTGTGTGTTTTGCTGAACATAATATAATTTTGTAATACATTTCTTCATTTACATACCACATCTTATAAAAATATTTCTTGAATATGAAAAATATTTTACGCACATAATGTTAAATATATAATGCATATTATCCTTGAAAAATATAATAATAACGATAATCTTTATTTATTTATTTTAACATTTAAATTTACCTTTTTTAAAAAAAAATGAGACACTTTTATCATTTTTATTTTTCATGTTTTACTTTTATTTTATCAATGCACCTATGGCATAACTTGCATAGAAACAAGTAATATAAAACAAAAAAAAATTCATCAATTCCTACTTAGGTCAACAAAGAAATTTTGAAAAAGTATATTTTGCTGAAGTTTTTACTTATATAAGTACAGAAAGCTCGTGTAACGCCGGGCCAAACAGCTAGTAAATTATTAAATGCTGAATTATTGTATAACATTCGAGAAAAGTTGATAAAAAGGCAAAACATTCAAAAGCTACATTATGACAAAACTGCTCATCTATTACCTGAACTTGAGCAGGAAGAGAATGTTGGAATATTAAATTTTAAACACAAAACTTGGGAACCGGCTAAAATAGTTTCAAAGCATAAATTGCATCCTTGGTCATATTTTGTTAAAAATTAGTCTGGCAATATTTTAAGACATAATAGAAAACATATAAGAAAAATCAAACACACCCTCTTTAATACATAAACAGATCCCAATGATATAAGTACTTTCCATTCTGATTCAGAAGCAATTGTAAATCCTCAAAATATACAGAACTGTAGCGAGTCAGATTGTAATGTCCAAAGAAGAAGTAACCATGTTTGAAAACCACCATCTTATTTGAATGACTATGTTATATGATTAAAATAACTTAAAGGGGGATGTCATGATAGCTGTAGCTGCATGTGTACTTTGTTAACTGTATATTGTAACTGTATTAAATCCAATACGATAATTTTAAATTTAAAATCAACTTTGCAAGAGAGTCTCCAAATAGTTCAATCCATTACATTCATTTGGGAACCGGCACATAAAGGAATAGAGGTCAATGAAGAAGTTGATAAATTAGCCGAAGCCTCTCCAGAACCTTTGATATTACTCCTTGGATTTCAGTGGAGGATCTACATACATATTTCAAAAACAACATAAAAGTAAAAATGAAGAAGAATGGGCAAAGAGCAGAAGGCAGCAACCAATAGAAATTCAGAGATTTTAATTAATAAGATGCGAGCAAAAAAAACTTCCATTATATGATATTTATTTTCCTTTTAAACAAACAGATTCTCCAATGTGTTCGGAATGTCACAAGTGCCAGAAACAAGTGAACATTTCATTTTAACCTGTAGCTAATACAAAACGCAACGAAAAATTTTATCTCCAACTTCGGAAAATGGGTTTTTCAATAATAGCGAATTGTAAAACAATAGAACATGTCAAAAAGTAAAAGAATTTTTAATATCAACCAATAGACTCTAAATACTCTGTTTTCATCAAATTCTGTCGAAGCACAAGGCGATGACCAAGTCTCCAGATTTACGATGCAATCACTAGCTGTACGTTGTAACCCATTATAAGAAACTACATCAAATTCTGTCGGATCATAAGGCGATGACCAAGTCTCCAGATTTACAGTGTTATCAATGTACTGTACTGAACTGAACTGTAACTATATTATCATTGCTTGTGTTGTTGCTGTTATGAGATGACGTTGTCACCTTGTGACGGGCTCGCGCTTGTTTTCTTTAACATAACCTCTGGGTTCTTTGGGAGCCAAGATTAATGGCAACTCCTTTCCAACCAAAACCCAAGAAGTGAAACGCGAAGAGGAAATGCAAATAAGATAGCTTTTAAATAACAGAAGTTTCAGTAAGTCGTATGGTAATTTGGGGAATGTTATGTGTGAGAGTGAAACAAGCGTGAATATTGACAGTCAATTGAAGTTACCTTGAAGATTAAGCTATTAGGTCAAGGTGCATACTATTGCACGTGCGCCCAGACGCCTCTTCATAAGATTAAAGCTAAGAATGGATTAAGGTAGGATTGACTATTTGATATTAGGACTTGTAATATTATTAGAAGTGAGATTAGGGGGATTAAATATTGATAGTGGTCCAAGTTACGCGATTCGTTTTAACTATTACTGTGCGTTTGTTCGTCGTAGATTCTCTCTTAACTATAATCATCTAAATTGTTATATGCTTAAGTTACATTCTTAATAAAGTCATATTAAGAATTTAAAAATGTCTATTCCTTTTGTAAACCCTACACCTCTATCTCACGCGGATAGTCAAAGAAACGGTCACCTTAGGGGTGCGGTTTCACAACCTCATTTTTAATAAAATGATATAATCAAGAACTGTTTGAACACTTCGAATACAAATGTTCTGAAGAACATATTTAAAACGTAAACCTAATACCTATAGTGTCCAGGTTTGGACGGGTCATCAAGGTACCAAAAAAACTAAATTTCTTCAACCAGGCCGTATATGTTTTTGAGTCAAAAAGATGTTGACTCAAAAAGAAAAAAGGGGGGGGGGGGGCTGAAGACCACCGCAGTGATCCTGATGAAGCAAAGCTTTGGTAGATTCTACAAGGAAGAGTCTTTTGTCGATTGGACTATTTTACTAACTCTTGCGTTCTGTTAACTAAAAAATTAATGAAGAAAACTTTTTTTTTACGCAGCTTTGCGAGGGATTTGTTGTGTGTATGTAGATATTGTTCTCGTGAAGTGATATCCATATTAAATTGCTATAGAACAATCCCTGAGTGATTATTGCTTTAACCTGCATTGTTGTAACCCAATAAGTTCAACACCCTCCGCGATGTGAATGTTGCAGAGGTGTACGGTACGCCACTGCATTTTCCAGAAGATTATAAGGAATGAATGAATGAGTGAATATTAACATCGCATTGTTCAGCTACACGAGGGCTTTTGGCGACGAACCACGTAATTTTGAACCATGGTCAAGTGACGTGGATGACACCTGAGCTGGTACCCCCCCTCCAAACTACCACACCACACCAACGGGAGGACGTTTCAGCTCTCGACAAGAAGATATAAAGACTTTTTACTTCTTTTTCAGGAGGGAGAATGGTGTGGCAACCACCTTCATATTGTAATTTAGCTATTGTAGAATGGCAACACTTGTTATTCGATTGTTTTATTTTGAAATAGCTTTTGTAGCTACATAACCCACATAAAAATTATTAACTCTTTTTCCCACAAAACCTATAACTGTAATGTTGAATGTATGTTCCTTATTCATCTCATCTCATTTCATGAAATATTTATCTTTGTTGAAATGTACTAAGTTGCTACCAGAAGGAATTACTTTTATCACAATATCAATAGGATTATAAACAATGACAATTAAACTATGTTTGCGGACGCCGTTTTCTTCACTCAAATGATCCAAGGGATCCCCAGATGAGTGATATGTTCATAAAATATAATAATATCTTTAAATACAAATATACTCAGCTTGATTTTATATCACAGTTCTCTTTATCAACGGTAAAGCAAATAAAAAAAAACCCTTAAAAAAACTATGTACACTATATTGCCATACAGCACAAGCTAAATTAAAACAAAAACAATAATTTCTTGGATATAGTTGGATGGCTTGAAAATAATTTACAGCACGTTACATACTCCCACCTTTGCTAAGTGAAACTGAACTTTGCAATCTAAAATAAATTAAACTTGAACCATGCAATACATTGTATAGATATATATAACACTTAATTCCTCCTAAAATTTGAAAAGAAGTTCACAAGTTCAATTTGCGAGGAATTTTTATGGTCCTTCCCAATCTGGTTTTGATAGGGGTTTCTCCTCAGAATTATCAGTTCTTTCAACAGGAGAATCGGGAACGTAATCAGTTGGTGAATCCGAAACATGGTAAGTAGATGATTCAGGAGTTTTCTCAACAGGTAGGCTGTCCTTTCCTGAGGCCTTACAGCAGGTTACAAGGATTTTTTACAAGTACATTGTTTTAGTCTATAAAAAAGGTATCTTCAAACTGCAGTCATTTCTAAAAAAGTAAATAATATATTTCTTTGGTAGCTTTAACTATTTATAAAAATTTGCATAAAACAATTTATTTGAGTTCATTATTGTTAAAAGCATGGGTAACCAATTATACGTATTGACTATTTTCATTTATTTCCATTTTAAGTTCATTGGTATACATAAGTTTTGTATTTAAAGTGAAGAGGAAAGTAATTAGCTGAATTAAACTGTGTTTGAATTGGAATTTGCAGCACTTATCCTCAATGGACGTCAGCTTTTTTTGGAGTCATTTGAAATATCAATTTATGTTTCATCAAAGATATACAAATCCTGTTTTCTGGCATAATTAAATTATGTGTTTGAAAAAATGTATAATTCTCAAAGAAGAAAAACATTGAATGTTAATAAGTGCATTTTAATTCTGAGTAAATCAAATAGTTTTCATCCATCTGTAGGAGAGAAAACATGAAAAACTGTCATTCAAATTAAAAACTGATATTCAGGAAAAATCAGATTATATAAGGTTCTTAAAAATAGTGACTTTTTTTACTGGTGCATGACTAAATTTCTTTATTTCAGCAGGTGCAATCAAATAATTATATGTTAGAGTGAACAAAGTCAAAACTTTCTGAAAATTGGATGGAACCAGTGGTTTTATTTGGTTAGAATGCTGATGAATAATGTTCAGATAAATTTAACAATGAATTTATCACAAATTTGAATGGTATGAATTTTTTTCAGTATATAATGTTTCAATGCATAAGTTGAGCATGTATGTGAAATGTGAAGAATTATATTTATGCAATGTTATAATAATTCACTCTTATTCTTTAAGAAGAAATTCTGTAAATAATTGAAAAAAGTATAGTGAAATCTCTCCCTCTTTTAAAGTGACATATCTATTTATTATATTTTTGTTTCTATTAATAATATAGTTCTTATAATTTTTATAGGTTAAAGTGTAGTATTGGGAGGCCACTTGGTGCAGTCCTTTTTTTTTTGGTGACTAAAAGCAGCTGCTAAGGTACTTTATTCGGAATAATTTATTATTTATTTTAGAATGCATTCCTTATCTCACCATGACGTCTTAATTTATCTTTCAATTTTGTTTACTTTAATTTTTCTTTATCTTAAGCATTTAGAATATGGTATCAAATTAATATACATTATTTGAATTTTCAGGGGAGAAAATGTTTCTTTGTATATAATACTGTGTAATTTAATTCAAAAAGATTTTTTTAAAAGTCAACTGTTTTATATACTATAGTTTGCCAAACTTGAAACATTTCTTGTATTATATATCTTTGTTTTTATAATTAAGTTTATTTTATTAAGTTACTTAAGATTAAGAATTATGCTGCAGAAATTAATAAAAGAATTAATTATTTTGAAGTGTGTTTGCTTAAAATTATGACATTTATTATTAGTAAGAATTTTCATTACATCTTTTATGCTTTTTCTCAGATGTAACATGCAGTACAAAAATAGAGTTTTTTGCTTAGGGACATAATTTTTCTTTGCATGTCTCTGGTCCATGTGATAGTAAATTTAACAATTTGGTTGCATCTGATTAAATTGTCAAAATAAAAAAAATCAATTATTGACTATTGAACATTTACTAAAAATCCAGTTATAAAGTTAGGCATTGTAAACACAATCTCAGATTGCATCAAAACAAGGACATTACACGTAATATTCTTGTGCTTTGGAGGTTAAATAGTTTACAAATGAATAAAATGTCCAATTATTTGATAAATACTTTGCACAATAACAGAATCAAAATATTATTCAGATATTTTGTAAATATATTGAAAAGTACAGATTATTGTTTTATCGATCATTTGTAAGGATATACATCTTTCCAGCTTGGAATATTAAATATGGATAATACCTTTTATAGTTATTTGTTGGGAGAAAGAAAAGGAAGATTGAATACTGAATTGAAGTAAATCTTTTATATTTAGAGATACAATATAGAAAAAATACTATATAATAGGGTCAAAAATCCTGTTGTGTGAAGAAAAACCTGTTGCTCTAAAATTAATCCTAGAAGTTTTAATAGGAAATGTTTAGTTTTGTGCAATTTTTGTTAAAAAAATTTCAGTATATTTTGTAATTTGTGATTTAATAACATTATTATTAAAACTCATTAATCTAAAAGGTGTACCTTTTTATTTATTATTTCTCTTAGAATTTTTTTTTTTTTGTAATATTGGAATCACCTATGATATGTTTGATGTTCATTTATAAATTTAGGGGGATTAGGACAATTCAAATAGTTACAAAACTTTTATGGTATAGTTATATTGTTAAAATATGTTTTATTTTAAAGATATAGCTACATGTTTTTTATTATAAGCTAAAATATTAGCTTAAATAATTATTATATATAAAAAGCTTTTTTTATTTAATTTTAACATTGCTAATTTGGAAGTGTTAAACATATTTATTCAATATTTTAGTAAAATGTTAATGTTATGAGATTTATTCATGAAAAGAATAGTACAAAATTCAGTAGAACATTTAATATTTTCTTTTATATTGAGTTTATGAATTTTTATATCGATAATTGTATGTAAAGCTTGGCATTTTTAAAATTATTACTTAGATTAAGCTTATAAGACTGTATTTTTTTTTATTATTGTTCATGCCAACCATAAAATATTTGATTTAATATTAGATGCCTCTAAAGTTGCAACTTAATTTAGTAATTTTAAAAGCTGCATCATTTGCCTCTCTCTTACTCTTTTCTTTTACCTCTTTATTCTATGTACTAAATTTAAAATTATCATTATTATAAAAAATATACTTTTATCTTTTTGCTAAATGTGTCATATCATTTTGTTGAAAGTATTTCATTGTATGACATTAGACCCATGTTTCTCAGCATGGAACAGTATTAAGAAAAACTCATAGAAATGAAAAATATGCATCAATTAAACCGATATTTAATATAAAGGGAGTGATGCGATGGCTTTGTGAAGAAACCAAAATCAAATATCCAAATGCAACCAAATGTACAAGAGAACTATTGTTACCATTTCGATCTTCTTATTAAACTGAATGTGGATTTAGTGCCAGAAGAAATAGGCTGGATATAACAAAACTGAGTGCCTTGAAACTGAAGTTAACTAAATTGGAACCCGACCTAAAATCTCTTTGTAACAAATATCAAGTGTAAGGATATTACTAAAATTTTTATTTGAGTTTTCCACTGTACATTTTGAAAATTTACTTACTGTAATAATAATAATTTTCTAGTGATTTCCTAAAATTTTATAATTTCATTTATAATTAATTATATATGTATAGGGGGGGACAACTTTCAAATTTTTTGAATAAGTCTACATGTGCCACTACAACCCTTCAAGTTCATAAGAAATGTCATTTCTTTTAAATAAACAGTATTTCAATATATATATAGTAACCTCATTATTTTATGCTTATCTCTTTTTATTTTTAAACCTCTCATTTTTATACTTGACGAATAAAGCACACCCTTAAATTTCAATCTTATATTTTGTTTTAAAAGTGCGAGTTTTACTCCGGATTTTACAATATATAAATTATCCAATTGTAGGGGAGACCTGTGTACCTAGGGCCACCCCATTTTATTTGAATAATATTTAGCTTTAAGTTTTATAACTCAGTTGGGGGTGAGTTACAACACCAATTCCTACTTTGGCATTCATTTTGAAATTTTGCAAAAGAAAGCTGTGGTAAAGTTATAAATGAAAAACAGTTTTACATGGTCTAAAGTAAAATTTTGCAGTTCATCTCTTTTTATTGTTGTACAAAGATAAGTCAAATATTTTTCTTTGAATTCTAGTATATAATTTTGTTTGTAACTAAGTACTAAATTAGATTTTAAATAAATCCCCTCTCCATGTGGTTTTTTCTGCAGAAGACATTTTGTATGAAATTACCTAGTCTTGTACCTAGGGTCATGGCCCTAGGTACAATTGCAATTAATATTCTTTGTTATTATTTTATTAAAAAAAGTTTTTATAATATAAGGAGGACAGTGGCCTTAATTATCTGAACCATTTTGATTTAGTCACGTGTTTTATTATAATTGGATGTTATTTAAATGAGAGGAGTGTATATTTTCTGAAACTTTCAATATGCTTGATTTATAAAAAATGTTTGCTACCATTATTGATATTATTCAGGATTATTATTTTGTTTACACAAACATAAGAATACATTTAATAAAAAAAATTCTTTAGAATTATGCTTCTGCTTTTATAATTATAAAGAATTTCTAATAAGCATGATTCTCGAAGTATATCCAACAGAAGGTGGTCGAGAACCAGGGAGAGGTAGAATCTTGACTGACAAAATCAAAAATATGCTAACAAAATTGCCAAAAGAAAACTTGTGAGAAAACCTGAGTTTGAAATTAAGGCAACTTCATCCAAAGAATTATCAGATATTAAAGATTCTCGTTCTACTCCATGATGATGAAAATTCTAACAATAGCTGATGTTAGAAATACTATTGAAAAGGGGGGATTTTTGTATAACAGAAATACGAGGCAAAAAAACTGAACATTTTTATGTGGCAGAAATAATAGATATTAAAGAACACTATAGTGTTAAATTTCTGAAGAATATTGCTCATTCAAATAAGTTTCTTCATGATAAAGAAGAAACTTATGAAATTGACAACAGAAATATTGTGTTCAAATTGCCCAAATTACACTCTGTTGGTGCTTCAGAGCGGCAATATATGCAGCTCACTTTTGTAACCAGTTTTTTAAATTATAATGTTTAATGAAAATATGTGTAATTCATTAATAATTTGGTGCATTGCAAATTAAATAGTTGCATAATAAATCAATATGTTAGCTAATATTGATTCTTTTATTAAATTCATGTGTGTATGTTTGTTTTCTATTGATTACAGAGCGAAACCCAAGTTCCAGGTAAAGGCCCTAGGTACAATGACATCCAATGACATTGTACCATTTGTGAATTTTTTTTAAAACCTTTTTGTTTCAAAGAAATTATTATTTTAAGTACTTATATTTACTCCTATTGGATGGTAGTTAGTATAATGATGAATGCATATCAGTTTCACACTTTTAAAGAGGCCAGTGGCTCTGTTTTTGTGCATTGAAAAAAAGTGGCCTTAGGTACACAGGTCTCCCCTGTATTGTTAGATTATGTAAAAAGAAATGTAACTCAATTTATATAAAATTGTATTAGTGGTTGTCAAAAACTTTTCCACAGTGAAAGGCTGTATTCTTTAATATTTTAATATTGAATTAATCATTATTTATTATTTATTCTAGAAATAGGATGTTTTTTGGCATTTAACTGTGAGATCTTTGATGCTACCTTGTCACAATATTGCAATGTCATTTCCTTTTCATATTATTAATCTAAGAAGCATTGCCTTTTCTTTTTTCATGGGAGAATACCATATGCTATCTTCTTTTGTTTTTTAAAGAGAAACTGTTCTTTTAGAAACTGAACTTTATAGAGTTAGGGAACTTTTTCAGTGAATTGATTAATAGATACTTGAAGGTTTTGATCAATAGATACTAGAGGGTTTTCTTCCAGTTGAAAACAAAAATTCCAATATATTTTACTGGACTTCATTTCCAATTGATTTTGCTCGCATTAATGGGGTATACAGCATAGTCCGTGAAATTCCTTTTTCAGCCATGTTTACAATCTTGAACAAAAACAAAGAAAATAGCATGCGAGATCAGAATTGTAATTTTGAACAAAAGCAAAGTCGCAAAAAGTATAGTTTATAATGGGCATAGAAGCGTAGCAAGGTCACCTAAAAAATTACCTCGACACAGATTTGCATCTAAATTTGAATTTTATCACTTGTTTTGACTTTTTCTTTACTGATAAAAAAATTAATTATTTTGTCACTTGGATAAAAAAAAATACTTTCTTTTAACATGTGATTAGAACTTAGAAGTATATCTTTAAAATTTCAAAAAAAATACAACTGTTTTTCAAGCAGATTGGTAAATTTTCTATCTTACCCAATTCTGTCAAGTTTAGCTAAAACGAAATGTAGTTTAGAAAATGGGAGTTGATTGTCTTTTTTCAAAGGGACCAAAATGAAATAATCCTGTGAACGAAAATTATTTGGGTATATCAAATGTAGTATGATATACTGCAAAATCTGTGCATAAAATATTGTTCTCGTGAAATTTTTTAAGTATGTATTTACATTGGAAAATTTAAAATGCTAATGAATGGTATAGAGTATAGTATAGTACAGCAAAGAATGTCGAAAGAGGTATTGTTTCTCTAAAATCTATAAAAGTTGGTAACTGATGTGTCTATTTTGTTAAACTATATATTCTAGTTCTATGATATTTCATAATTTCAATCTTGATATTGATAGTTATTTTTATTTTCAGAGGAAAAGGAGAATTTCGACTACTGTAGAATTCTGGAATCAAACCAACACAAGAAGAAAATTATAGAGAGGTAGAAAAAATCCAAGATATCTGTGAGAATAGTTATAAAATTTCTTAGAGAAAAGAAAATGAACTACGTAAATATGGAGTGTTTTAACAAAGTTTTTTATGTTTAAAGGGGAAGGTTCTCAGGTGTGGAAATTAAGAAGATTCTTATGAATTGAGGTTTTTAGATTTCAAAGCACTATTTTCTCTCTCATATAAAACAGTACATCATCATTTATAGAAAAAAATTAGTCAGAACATTCTGTATAAAAATTATCTATATATTTTCATTTCTCACTCTCAAACATTTTTGTATAAATTCTCTGATGGAAAAGCAATTAATTTAATTCAATCGAATTTAAAAAGCCTTGTAAGTGTTTAAGATATCCAATTAGAGAAAGCATTTCTATGACCTTTCAAACGTTTTCGACTGCATGCTAATAACATTTATTTAAAGTCATGTGTCTCATCACCAAAGTAGCTATTTTGAAGGGCTGTTAATTCATCATAAAAAGACAACATGCTATTTATCTTTCACTGCTAGCTTTCTGTTTTATGGAACAAAAGTTGGTTTGTGTTGTTTCTGAATTTTGCACTAAGGAAATATGTAATACAGGTATTGTGACATACTTTTTAGGTTTCGTTTAAATTTGCAGTAGAGAATGTAATTTTAGTTTAAAATTTCTACATACATGCAATTTTGCAATCATTGAATGCATTTTAAATATCAGCAAACTGAACTGAAATAGTTCAATTACACCTTATTTAATTTTAAAATGCAATATTCAGCTGAATTTCATTCTGTGCATCAATTTAAAATACCACTAGATTTCTGATTTCAGTATTGCATTCGAAAGAGATATTTTTTCTTATAAAAAATTATATTATTAATCACCGCTTTCCTCAAAAAGGAATCACCTTCTTTATGTCATTCAAAATTCAATAAGGTTTTATGTGATTTCACCTGAGACTTCCAATTTTATAAACTAACAAGATGGCCACCTCTCAAAATGATATCTTAGAACATCACTTGAGTAATCTGCCCAACAAAAAGCCTCATGTTTGTCAAATATGCAGCAAAGCATTCTCTCAAAGTGGTGCCTTAAAGAAACATTTACGTATTCATTCCAAGGAAAAGCCTCATGTTTGTGAAATATGCAACAAAGCTTTCTCTATTAGTGGTTACTTAAAGAAACACTTATGTATTCATAACCAGGAAAAGCCTTATATTTGTGAAATCTGCAACAAGGCTTTCTCACGAAGAGGTGATTTAAATTCACATTTACGTATTCATACCCAGGAAAAGCCTTATGTCTGTGAAATATGTAGCAAGGCTTTCTCTCGAAGTGACAATTTAAATTCACATTTAGGTATTCATAACAAGGCAAGGCCTTATGTCTGTGAAATATGCAACAAGGCTTTCTCCCGAAGTTTCAATTTAAATTCACATTTACGTATTCATACCAAGGAAAAACCTTATGTCTGTGAAATATGCAACAAGGCTTTCTCTCGAAGTGGCAATTTAAATTCACATTTACGTATTCATACCAAGGAAAAGCCGTATGTCTGTGAAATATGCAACACAGCTTTCACTGAAAGTGGTTCCTTAAAGAAACATTTACGTATTCATACCCAGGAAAAGCCTTACATTTGTGAAATATGCAGCAAAGCTTTCTCACTAAGTGGTGATTTAACAAGACATTTATGTATTCATAGCCAAGAAAAGCCTTTTGTTTGTGAAATGTGTAACAAGGCTTTCTCTCGAAGGTGTGATTTAAATACACACTTACATATTCATACCAAGAAAAAGTCTCATGTTTGGGAAATATGCAATTAGGCTTTCAGTTGAAGGTTTGATTTAATAAGATGTACAAACATAAAGCTTTTCCTTGGTATGAACCAAGGAAAAGCTTTATGTTTGTGAAATGTGTAAAACACAGTTTTCTCTACAAGTAGTCATTTAAATTCACGTTTTCGTATTCATACCAATGAAAAGCCTCATGTTTGTGAAATATGCAACGAGACATCCTCTCAAAGAGATCATTTAAAGAAACATTTTCTTATTCATACCAAGGGAAAACATGAGGTTCGTGAAATATTTTAAAGGAATTTCTCTCAAATTGGTTCCTTAAATGTACATTTATATATATATATATATATATATATATATATCAAAGAAAAGCTATCCTCTCTTTTATGGATGTCTTGTCTTTTAAATATGTTTCTTGCCTGTTTATGCCTGATGGGCATTCATACCAAAGAAAACTGTCAAGTGTGCTAAATATCCACAACATCGCTTTCTATTGAAGTGTAATATAAAGAGTCATTTACATTTACTTATCCATACCAAGGAAAATCTTTGTGCAATTTCTGAAAATGCTTTCTCTCAAATTTGTTACTTAAAAACACATTTGCACACTTTTATGCCTCCCAAAAATTGAAGCTTTATATTTATATATATTTAACTGTTTATCTTTCAAAATTCAATTTTAATAATCTTTTTCTAAAGAAACTTATACTTTTTAAAATTTTCAGTAAGTTTTCATACAATGTCTTCACTTGATAGTTAATTTCCACATTTGCAAGTATTAATTGAAGGAATGTAATAATTTTGAGTCCTTAGTCAAAGGCTGATCGTAGCAGGTGTGCACTGCACACGGGCGGCCGTGGGCTGCATATGGTCCTTTCAATCGAGTAAATAATTTCTGAAAATAAAACTTATAATAAGCTAAATAAATTTGTGTGTGTGTGTATTGAATTTTAAATATTTAATGAAAAATCAAAATAAGTTCCAGTTTCCCAATAGCATAACACAGTTTAAGAAAAGTAGAAGGTTAATGCATAGTGTATTGGTCCAATGTTCATCAATGTCTACTATTTACACACATCATTCATTCAATAGCAAAATTCGTGGCATAGCCGGCAATACATCTATAGAATTTTTTGTCGTTTATCCATGGTACTGGCGACACGTGTACTTTTACATGTGCCGTGAGACACACTGTATTTTTACGAAGACATCTACTGTGGTTAATATTACCTAAGACATAGGAGTGTTTAAGTTCAATATGCATTTGAGAAAATTAAAAGTTTTCACTTTAATAATAGCCTTACAATTTAGAAAAACAAAATAGAGAAAAAAAGTGATTTTTGTGTCAATGGTTTTACAGTACTTATAAACAAGGCTCATTTTCCTTTTTTGTGCAAGCTTTATACCTCTATTAAAAGGAAGCTTCTTGTGATTTTATTTGGTATCTAGTAAAATTTGAGAAAAAATCTTGCAGCTTCTTTTGAATGATTTTCATAACAAAACTTTTTAAAAAACACTTCAATATTCACACAGTATTATTAATGTCAATGAAGCCTGCCAAAATTCTAAATTTTATTTTATGTTGTTGGTACTTTAGTACTCTGTTTAAAAAATTGCGGATTCAATAGGATTTTTTTTTAAAAAGCCCAAAATGTAACAAGATGCCATATAATCAAATAGGCGAATCAAGAAATTCACTGCATAGCACTTACAAAAATAAAGCATATATACATAGATCATGATTAGCTTTTATTAACAAAAGCATATATTAAAAGCTAATCATGATCTGTATATATATCTGCCCGCTTATATGAATACTTCATCTTCTAGTTGAAGAATAATTTCATATCAACAAATCACTGGTATTGCTAGGCCGGAGTGGGACCCGTATCAAAATTCCTTCAGGGGCCCCTTTTTTAAAAATAAATAAAAATTATCACATAAACAAAATTTATTTGAAAGTGTTGAAATAATTACACATAGATACAGATAAAAAAAACTTCATTAATTTAGAGAATTAGGTACTTTTCTCAATTTTTTTCCTGCAAATGCGTTTATGATAATAGCCATAGTAGAAGAGGATTTTACTTTTTCCAGTTCTTCAGTTTCTATGGACAATATTGCTAAGTCAGATAACCGGTCTTGCCCTATAGAAGTTGTAAGATAATTTTTAGTTTAGAGAAGCTTCTTTCACAGCTGTTGCATTTGTAACTGGACGAGTTAAAAATAGCAGGCATGCTGTTATAATATCCGGAAAACTGGAAGCGAGGCTATTGAAATTGATTATTAGTAATTCTGTGAGCTCTTGAATTGGACGGATTTTCTGATTTTAAACAACCTTTTAAAGAAATTAATTGTCCATAGATACCAGGTGTTAAGTCCTTATTGTATTCATTAGCTAGTTTTGTGGCCTGCTCTTTTATTTCTTTATTTGAAAAGAATAAGAATTTATCTGGCTGTAAAATTTCAAAAATATTACTGAGATCATGTAGACTCCAAAATCTTTGTCGGGTTTGGGACATCAACAAATCTAGACAGCAATAATATACATCAACATTGAAAGACGATTCCGGGTCTGAAACTATTGGATCTTCTGCTAACTCGTCAAAAAAACGCTTTGTTCGCTTTCGTCTTTAGATTTTAAAAAAAGGTGTTACACCCAATCCTTTAGCTAGATCTTCAACTCGTTTAACAAAGAACTGAATGAATTTTGGTTTCTAATTTCTACCAGTTCGTTCAGAAGATTATACAGCAGAATGCTAGCTTTTTGTAGGTCATTTTTTTCATGCCATAGGGCTTTGGAAATGGGGTCTATGATTTTAAATAACCAAGAAAAAAAGATTGCAAACACTATAAAATCATAGCTCTCTAATATAGTAATTATATTCTTACATTCATCACGTTCGCCTTTTTTAGTTGAAATTAAACTTAGTTAACTAAAAGTTTTCATTATTAGAGAGTAATTTTTACGAATGCAGAATAAGGCGTCATTTTGATGACCATCTAGTAGGGCATACTTTTTTAAGGGCTCTTTTATATTTTCCGGAAGAGAATCATTAATTAACATTTCCCAGCGTTTTGTGCTATTACCAAAAAAAAGTATATATTTTTTCGAAGAAATCGAAAAATTGTTACACTTTTTTTTGAATATGTTTTGTAGCATCATTTAAAATTAAATTTAATGAATGTGCTGCACAATGAACATAATTGGCATTTGGTGCATGCTCTTTTATAAGGGTTTGTAACCCCCTATCATAACCCTGTCCCCTACATTTAGACAAATCAATTCCATATTTTTCGATTGAATTTAAAATTTCAGTTTTAATCCCTTGGGCAGTGCAATCAGCTACTGACAAATCCCACAAAGGACTCGCAGATTTTAATATCGTTAGATACATCACACACACACATCCTTTTCCTTTATCTTAATACATCGAAACACTACAGAAAGTTGATCAGTTTTTGGAAGATCTTGTGTAGTATCCATAATTGCCAGAAATGGGGCTTTCTTAATTTTCATAATAATATTTTCTCTAACTTTGGTTCCAAGCAAATTATTTCATTTTGAATGGTGGGACTTAAATAATTTATTTCCCCCTTTGGCTTCACAAGAGAAGTTCCTTTAAAACAGGATCATAATTAGATAGCAAGTGTACAATTGATATGAAATTTCTGGATTTAGAATCGTGGCTTCTTAAAGGTAAATTGCAAGCCGCTAAAGTAATAATAACATTAATTATTCGATGCAATACATTTCGACAAAAAGTAAATTTACTAGTGATTTCACTATCTAATTGAATGTCAATTGTATTTCCTTGAAACCAATTGTTATAAGACAGAGCCGAATTAATATTCTGAAGTGAATTTTCATGATCAGTAATAGTTTGTGTGAAATTACTTCTAACACAGAAACACCATTAACCCATGCTGAGGAATACGATTTGCACTGACGATCTGCTAACAACCAGCAGAAGTGGCAATATGGTTTGTTTAAAATAACTGAATAGAGCACAATCATGGTCTTAATATTTTTATACCAGCCTTGTTCAAATATGAATTGTGAAAAGCATCGGTTTGATACTGGATCCTTTGGAAATGGTCCTTGAGGCTTAAATGGACCCAGCTTGAAAATTATTTTTCTTTCAGATTCTGTAAGAATGTCACCAAAATTACCTCTATCTGAAGAAGATATATATTAATTGATTCTTCACATTCCTTAGAATATTTGTTATATTCTACTTCTGTAGACTCTCATATACCATGTGCTTCAGAAGATTCTAAAAATATATAGTAAAATTAAATTACTGTATATTCTAGGTCATCAGCCAACCTACAAAAATGATCATTCGAGTCCTATTAAATCTCTAATTGCTTTTCATTGAAATTAAGACATTGTGAGAAATTAAATATAGTAGTCTCGATTAATATTCATATTTTTAAAGCGAATTTTCTAATATGCTCAAATATTGTTATAAATACATTTTAATTCTTAAATTATTTTTCTGTTATTTGTTAACTGACATTGTACTTTGATTCGAACACAATTAGCAAACGTAGCAAGTACACATAACTCAAGTGTCTTTTATGCAGATTGATTCATTCATTCATGACTATATATTACAATATATAAAAATATTACAAATTATACACTATTTTGTCTAAAGGCTACACAGTATTCTTTTTCAAAAAAACTTTTTGAAGGCAGTAATATTAAAAGTAATTTATGGTTTATTTACAGATTATAATATTAAATTGATTCTCAAAATAAGAAGTCAGTTTGTCAAGCCATTATTTTAAAAACATAATGTTATAAAGTTTTTTGATCTTCTATAAAGTACTCAATTCTTAAATTCATGTATTTCAAATGATTTTTTTTCTTAAATTATTAGAAACAAAATTTAGTATGTAATCCAAAATCGGTTTCTTTGTTGGATTTCAATAATTATTTATATACCTTAACCTGAAAAAAAAACCGTGAAAAATTTAAAAATATTAACTTTAACATTTAAAAAAGTAACTAGAGCTTTTAGACCTATAATCCCATCTATTATCTTCTACAAAACTTTTACATCAATTTTTCCATATACTAACTTTTGAAGGAAAGTATCCTCAGAAGTTTCAAGGTTCTATTTTGAACAACAACAAAAAAAAAAGACAATAGGGAGTAGAAAACACATTTTCAAAAAAATTATTTTGAACTTTGTACAGACATAAAACTAATAATACCTGGAAGGCTCTAATTTTTTTTAATATGTTACTTTTCAACTTATATAAAAAAAAGTTTGAAAAAAAAAACCAAAACAGCTATATAAATAAAAAAAAAAAAGTTTCTCTGATTAAAGAAAAATGAAAACCGCAACATATTTCTGAAAAGGCAGTTCATTTTCTCCAAAAGGCTATTATAAATCGAGAACCTTTATTGGATTTCAGCATTGCAGGTATGATAGGTCTTGAAACTGAAGATATCGATTTCTACTTATCTCAAGTAATAAATGCTTTATATACACAAGTAGAGGTGAATAATTTATTATCCTTATTATTATAAATGCAAAAGTATGTCTGGATGTTTGTTCCTCTTTCACGCAAAAACAACTGAATGGATTTTAATGAAACTTAACAATGATATAGCTTACACAACAGAATAACACATAAGCTATAATTTATAACGATATTGTGTGAAGTCTCCAAAATATAACGATAATTGTCAGGTAAGTAGGGGAAAATTCTGTCATCTGCAAAAAATCCCGCGACAGCATATATCTATCGTTTATGTATAAGCCATTATTACTAAAATAATGAACCATAAATACAATAAAAGTTGATAATTGCTCGTGTGGTAGTAACAAATTCATCCTTATATCAAAATAAATACTTTTATCGCTTCTGGTATTTAAAGTAGGTAAACTTTGTCTTTCACACTACATCATTTGGACAAATTTGCAACGTTGTTTGTGGTTAGTAGTTAATTATAACGCTATAGTTTTAATTGAATATGTGCAGGTATAACATTTTTTAAGTATAAAAATAATAACTGCCATACTGTATTTTTTGTTTTTTTTTTTGTTTTTTTTTGGAAGTGTAGAAAAAGTATCTACATAAGAATTATGCCGCGAAAGCGTAAGTCTAATCTTTCCCAAAGCTCGAGCTAGGAAAGTAGCTAGACAGTTGCTAACTTGACTCTATCACCAACATTTTGCTTTGTTTTTCATTGAATCCCCATTATAATTTAAGAAACGGTGTTGCTTGCGAATCTTACAATTTTAACATAAAATAAATACAGCAGAAAGTAATATTGACGTATTGCACATCCAGATTTTAATTACCGAAACTATTTTAAGTGTTCATAACAAAATTTGTAACAATGTGTTACTTTAGCTGAGCAGAGATCAGCTTAGAAAGGAGTTTTCAAAATCGACCCACAAGAAAGTTACAGGGCGTTATAAATAAAAAAAAAAGTCCTTTTCATATCAGCTATTAGATTTACAGACTTAAAATTAAACAAATATAGTTTGTTGTTAAATTGTTAGCTTTGGATCAAAAATTCAAAGCTCTAAAGGAACACAAAGATTGATTTTTCTTTACTACATATCCTGTTAGACCATTATTTTTGTTCCTATTTATCCATTTTTTAATTTAATGAATGGATTAATATTTGAAAAAACTATATTAACTTCAAGTGTCATCCACTACAAGTTTAAATAAATGTATTTGAGCTTGAATGGATGTGAATAGAAAGTATTTTATTAATGATTGAAAATTTTTGAACTATAAATCCTTATTAATGTTATAAATGCGAAAGTATGTTTAGATGTTTGTTCTTCCACGAAAAAACAACTGAATGGATTTTAATGAAACTTTACAATGATATAGCTTACACAACAGAATAACACATAAGCTATAAATTATAACGATATTGTGTGAAGTCTCCAAAATATAACGATAATTGTGAAGTAAGAAGCGAAAAATTCTGCCATCTGCAAAAAATCCCGTGACAGGATATATCTATCTTTTATGTGGGAAGCAAAAATTTTCCCATTTTGTTATGTCTACGTCAGGCACCAGAAACTGCGAAGGCTTGAACAGGCGGAGCGTGAGGCAGATTACAATTTTAACATAAAATAATTACTACAGAAAGTAATATTAATGTATTACACACTTCTAGATATAAATTATATTTACACTATTTTAAGCGTTCATTACAAAAAATTTATAATAATGTTTCTTTTGCTGAGCAGAGATCAGCTTAAGGTGTTTTCAAAAATCGACCCACAAGAGAGTTACGGGGAGTTATAAATAAATAAAAAAAAAATCCTTTTTATCAGCTATTAGATCTACAGACATAAAATTTAACAAACATGGTTTTCTTTCTTTTTGTTGAGCTGAAATATACAAAAAGCTTCTTTTTTTTGTTTAATGTGCAATTCACGTAAAATTAACTCATTAAAAACTTCTTTATCCTTTAATCTGTATTGTTTAATTTTTCAATTCCCCCGTGCGAAGAACGGGTATACCAGCTAGTTTCAAATATTATTACTTCTTATCCTATGCTGAAACAATATATATGCGCTCTTGATTTTATTTTAATTACTGAAACAGGTATAAATTTAAGATTCATGATAAATGTATGCAATTTTTAAAATACGTTCTTAATTTCATAAACATAGCTTGAAAGAACTTGGAATATAACTCCTTTTTTACCTTACAAATATAGTATCTATTTTGCGTATTTTTACACGATGTTTCAACCGTGTAATACTAAAGTCTGATTAATAATAAACTCTATTATACAGTGTAAGTAAATAATGAAAAAAAAAAATCTTACCTTTACAATTCAAATAAGTCATACTTATTGATTGTTGAAAAAAAAGATATTTTTGGACCTTTCTTACTAATGACCATCAGAGTTGACTCCCATAACTCTGACAAAAGCTGAAGTGTCACTAAACAAACTACGCGACTTTTTCCTTCAAAATCATGTTGATGCGGACGTTTACCAAGCTTCATTTATTCTAGAAAAATCTAATGACAAATTTAGTTTGAATGCCTTAAAACATAAACAAAAAAAAAAAAAAAAAGGGTTTTTTTGTCAAAAAAAAATTAATTATGTACAGATTGTATTGTTTTAATAAATGTATTCTTTGAATACAGGGGGCTTATAAATTCTGTTTAATATTTATACTATATAATATATGAACTTTTTAAAAATACTTTAAAATTATTTTATATATAGGTACAATTGTTGTTTTATTACAGTTTCAAATTTAAATGTGTTAGAAAAAAATTTCTCTTCATGTATTTTGGGAGTTTTTTCACACCCTCTTGATAATTCGAAGTTTTTCATTTTTAGTCCCTTCAACTTCGAATTATCGAGAGTCGACTGTATATATATATATGAGTGTATGTGTATGTATATATAAAGAGAAAGCGAGTGGAAGATTATATATACAGCTGGATCCCGATTTAGTGAATTTATTAGGACCGAAAATGTTATTCGTTAATTCAGGGTTATTCGTAATATCAGCACTGCGAAAAACCGGTATTCAGAACTGAGTACAAAATACTCACTTTTGAATACGTCACATACTCAAAATAGCTCCGATGCAAACATATTCAAATTTGAGAATAGCCCATACTCATCTTTGGCAACGACTACACACTCAAAATTGTAAACATCACATACTCATTTTTGAACCTGTTACTGGATCAAATTTGAGAATATAACAGCTAAATGAGTGTGTAATGCACTCATTTATGGGTCAAATATGAGTATGAATGTTATTTATTTTCGATACTGTTGTATCCAATACGAATTTTTAACATAAAAATATACATCAAATCAAATTTAAAGGGATCTAAATATGATACTTAAGTTGTAAATTTCATTTTTTTCCATCTTATATATTAATTTACATTTTATGAAGTTTTTACCACTTAACTTCGAAAATCTAAATTCTTTTTGCATTTATTGTGTTACGAAAAGGTACTTGCGTATCATCGCAAAAGTGCCAACGTTCAAGATAATTCACCAAGTTCACACACACAAGATACGAGCTGAATTAACAACCATGTACTTCGTCTTATATAATGTCGCCAATATTTTTGAGGTGATACGCAAGTTCCAACAAAAATATAATTTTTCGTTTTAAAAATGTAACTGCTATGTGATCATAAACTATATTATTTTTGAACTTATACCTCGAATTTAAATCTTTGAAAATAACAAAAATAGATTCGATGCAATAGTTAAACAAATGTGTAAGCAATTTAGCGCATTAAAAGTTATATTTATATTTCTATAGAAGCAATATATTGTCTCTTTAAAATCCTATACAAACAGAAAATTAGCTTTTATTTAAAATCAGTCTTTCAATAAGTATCTTGGAAACATTATTCATTAAGAAGTGTCTTGGAAACATTAAGATGAATAGCAGACTTTTCATATTAAAAATTTCTAAACACAAAGTAATAAAGGAATAGTTTCTTTACATATTATGTAACATGAAAAGAAAAAAAAACTTCTAAAACTTAGAAACCCGACTAAAATAAGTCTCATTAGGCCCCCAGGTGAGTAAGTATTTTTTTAATCAATTGTTTTGTTTAAATCGATACATACACAACCTCTGCTCTCAATACTCATCAACCGAGCTACTGGGACTCCCTTTTAATCCATCCAGATGGAAATAAAAATGCATTGTAATATATGTTACAAATCAAGCTCACTTTAATATTAACTGATTTTATACTCTATCAACAAAGAAAACAAATATTGTAGTTTTTAAGTTTTTTTTTTTTTTAAATCAAAAATTAAAATATTTAAAAAGTTTAGTCTTTAGAAGAATGTAAAAACAACTAAAACTGTAGATTTTTACATTTACAAACATTTAAAATGCACAATTTTTTAACCAACTGGAAAGAGTTTTTAGAGAAGTTTTCAGCGCCCATTTAGAAGAAAAAATAACATCTAAGGACCAGTCGAACCATAATCTAGCCATTTTACTAGTGTACAGCATTTTTTTAAAATAATTCACTATAAACAAGAAAAATAAAAAAAAAAATCTTATCTTCAGAGAGAACAGGAATATAAGTGTGATTTTTAAAACAACATGCCTTCCTCCATAAGTTATTTTTTATATATTGTGAATTTATTTAATAAAAACTGTCTCTGTGTATAATCCATATTATAGTCAACTCCATTCTTATTTGTATAACACAGCTTAGCTTATATACAAAGCTAGCTATATATAGCTTTGTTTTAATACAATATACATCAAATTATCATTTTAAATATAGAAAGTTCTAATGTGTAAAGGAACATATAATTAAACAGATTTTTTTTTATTTTTATCAAATTAATAGCATGTCTTACTAAATATAAGTGAAAATGTCTTTCGAACAGTGTTTCAAATAAATTACATGTTAGGATACATGAGTCATCTAAATTATATACTGAAAAATTTATAGATAGCTGGTTCTGAGAGGAATCTTAAAAGTTTGCTCGTTAGAGTAAAATTTCCGCAAATGTTGTTCGTAATTATATAGTATTCTAAACGACAATTTACAAAATTTAGCATAACAAATGTATAGTATCATGCTTGACCATCTCTCTCTATATATAATCCATATTATAGTCAACTCCATTCTTATTTGTATAACACAGCTTAGCTTATATACAAAGCTAGCTATATATAGCTTTGAATTTTAATATAATATACATCAAATTATCATTTTAAATATAGAAAGTTCTAATGTGTAAATGAACATATAATTAAACAGATTTTTTTTTTATTTTTATCAAATCAATAGCATGTCTTACTAAATATAAGTGAAAATGTCTTTCAAACAGTGTTTCAATTAAATTACAAAAAACAGAACATAATAAATAGATACATGAGTCATCTAAATTATATACTGAAAAATTTATAGATAGCTGGTTCTGAGAGGAATCTTAAAAGTTTCCTCGTTAGAGTAAAATTTCCGCAAATGTTGTTCGTAATTATATAGTATTCTAAACGACAATTTACAAAATTTAGCATAACAAATGTAGTACCATGCTCCCCCCCTCCCCGTATGACTGTTTTGATTGATTGAATATTAACGTCGCACTGTTCAGCAACACGAGGGCTTTTGGCGACGGACCACGTAATTTTGAACTATGGTCAAGTGACGTGGACGACACCTGAGCTGGCACCCCCTCTCCTAACTACCACACCACACCAACGGGAGGACGTTTCAGCTCTCGACAGATTTAACGTACATCTCTACCCTACACGGCGGGTCTTTAGTGGTACTGGGCTCGAACTCGTGACAAGACAAGCCACGGTCCGATACCTATACCACTCGGCTACCGCGGCCACATGACTGTTTTGAATATGACGACAAAGATTGCAATGGGAATCAAATGTTCTTTGGCAGTAAGTGTAAAATGTATGAAATTTGTAAAAATGAAAATTTAGCTTACAAGTAGAAATGAAACTAATGCAAATTAAAAACAAAGCATTTATAATTCAGAAACAAGGTATATAAAAGGTTTTAAAAAATACAATTTTTTAACTAGTACACATGAAGGCATGTCTTGCTGAGTGAGAGAGTACTAACGTAGCACTGTTCAGCTACACAAGGGCTTTTGGCGACAGACCTTGTAATCTTGAACCATGGTCAAGTGAAGAGGCCGACACCTCTCTCTGTGCTGGTACCCCTCCTCTCCTAACTACCACACCAGCAGGAGGACGTTTGAGCTCTCGACAGATTCGAACTCATGACATACCAGCCACGAGTCTGTTACCTTGACCAGTAAGCTACCATGGCCACCAAGAGACTTGCTGGCTGCGAAGAAGGTTCACTATGAAGAATTACGAAAAAAACGCGGACGAGAACACGCTCGTCTGCTACTTTCCTGCCTTTGTTACGTCGTGGACTACAGTTGCTTATGATGCAATTTTTGTCTGCAGATAGCATGGTCAATTTCGTTAAAACTACTGTAATTTAAAGTTTATTTGTGTTATATTTACGATTTTTCTGTTATTTAACATGGCTAGTTCCGCAAAAGAAAAAAAAGTTCAAGATAGTATAAGCGTAACAAAGAATTTCAAACTGAATCTATAAATATGGTATTATTAGTAAAGGCAACGCAGTGTGCGTTTTATGTTCTGGAACAGTGGTATGCAGAACATCGTTTGTAAAACGGCATTTTGAAACAAATCACAAATCCTATTGTCAAACAAACCACAGCAAAAATAATTAATTACTTAGAAACCATTTTTCAGATGATTCCGATTCACACGCATTCTACTGAAAGCAACATCTTACAATCTTAATATAAGTTATTTATCGTCTAATGTGCAACAACAGAAGTCACACTAATGTTACTCTCTCTCTTTAACTTGAATTACACGCATAACTAAAACATTTATAACTGTACAGGGCAAAAGGTATTTTTCGTTAAAAATAACGCGAGTTTTGAGTGGTTAGTATTTAATTTTATTATTTTTCCACTAATCACACACAAGTCTAAATTATTTGACGGCACGTTAATCCATAAAGATTCGCCACTCCTGGCATGAAAAACAAGTCTGAAACATATTAGAATAATTTCCTATTTGCAGATGAGAGCAAATTCAACGTTTTTGGTTCAATCAGGCATATAATAGTGTGAAGAATAATAAACAAGAAAATTAAATCTAAAAATTTGTTGGAACAGTTAATTGTGGAGATATTTTTGTGCTGGGAGGCGGGGGTATGTCAGCTTAATAATAAATTAGCAGGTAATTTGATATTTATTGATTGCGTTAGAAATCGTGAAATCTTTTAACAACTTGAAATTATCTGCTCAAAATTTAGGTAATGGAGACGACTTCATATTTTATCAAGAGTCCAAGCACACTGCTCTTAATGTACGCCTCTCTGGTGGCGGCGGTAGTCTAGTGGTCAAGGTAACGGACTCCTGGCCAGCGTGTGATGAATTCGAGCCTAGTACCACTGAAGACCCGCTTTGTAGGGGAGTGCTGCCCGTAAATTCTGATGAGAACTCACACATACTCCCGTTGGTGTGACAGTTAGGAAAGAGGGGTGCCATCCTTGTCACTTGACCGTAGTTCAAAACTATGAGGTCCGTTGCCAAAAGCCCTCGAATAGCTGAGCAGTGTCAAATTAATATTTACTCATTCACTCGTGCGTAACTGTCCCCAAGTTTTGAAAACACCACCTCACTCAACTGATTTAAATATTATAGAGCATATTTGGAGAGAGCTTGAAGTTAGATTAAGAAGACATAAAAACAAAATGTGGACACTAATAGCAGTAATCACAAAAGAATTGAGTATATCGATGCAAAATTTACAAAAAGAAATAATGAATTAAATCTATGCCAACACGTTTTAAAGATATTGTGAACACTAAAGGATATCCAAGTGCTAAATTAATAAAAAATACAAAATATTAAAACTATTGCGAGATTTTTAAGTATACAAAGATTTTTATAGCGTTTTATTTATTAATTTTTTAAAATAATAAGTCATAATTTGTTTTACAAATTGGTTTGGTTTTTCTATTACGAACAAGTTGCAGATATTACTTTAAAAGATTATAATTCTGATATATTAATTTTCATTAATCGATATCATGCTTTATAGAGATCTGTAAGTGCATGATCACTTTTAAGAGTGACTGTAATGATGAAATGTACCTTACTTGCAGAATGGTGAAATTTACAAGCTGTCCGCTATGTTGCTAAAGTGTGCCTTATTCATAGTTTCAAACAGTACATTGCTCGAAAATCTCTTTGATTCAGCAGAATTAAACCAATTTTTGAAATGAACAGGTTTGTGACTTTTCTTTTGGGGTAATTTGACTATCACTTCCTGTTATAAATCTTCTAAAATTTAATGGGTACTTGCGTACACATCGCAACCTGTGTCGGAGGCATTATATGAAACGAAGCACATGGTTGCCAATTTAGCACGTATGACACAGGAAATCGGGGTTGCCAACATGGCGAGTTATTAGTAGAGTTGGCGATTGTTGCGATATATGTAATTACCATTTGTTTAAAACTGTAAATAAAACAGTGTTACAAGCTTTATCGTTTCAGGTACAGTATACTATTATTATTTTTTGCTTATACTAAAATTTAATCTATTTGTTTTATTCTCTACAGTTTCCTAATATAATTGTTCATTTGTGATACTAAAATTTGTCCCTAAAAACAGCAAAGTCAGTTTTGCATTTTTACAAGCATTCTGCTACATGTTCATGAGACAACCAGCATTTATTTTTATAAACAAAAACTGAATTTTATATGCATGACATAATAAGGTGTCATAATAAAATCTTTTTATTAGTCAAACATTACTTTTGAATATTTATAACTGTTACAAATCAGGTGGATAGAAACTTACTTCCAGGGAACACATTTAAATTGCACATACATAACTTAAGTCTTAATAGTTATCAACAAAAACAATAGCTCATAAATCCATCAATATTTATGAATTTTAATCTCTTATTGTAATGAGGACAATTTTCTAAGAGTGAAATATATTTAGATTTGTTATTACTTCTACTTACATGTCCTAAACTTGAAATTATCAGTGCAAATAAGTTGACCAAACCTTTAGTAAACATGAGAGCTAGTGACACCAGTTTCCTTATAGAAATGCAAAATGTATTCTGTGTGGAGGGTTTTTTTCACCTGCTTCATGTTATAAAATTATTTCAGTACAATGTATTTCAAAATTTCTGCATGAAGTAATATTGTTTTTAAAAAAAATTTGAAAGATTTGTATATTTTAGTATCGATTGGTAAATATGAATTGAAGCTGTCATTAATTTTGTTTGAATTTATTTATAATTATGATATATTATTAAACAAAAGTGTAATGTGAAATTACTATTTTTATTGCAGCTGAATTTTCCAAATTGCTGTATCCTGCAGTTGCATCTTTATACTAGTACTAACTGGAGATAAATTTGCAAAAGAACTTGACTGTTCTCAATCAAGATACAGGACAAAAATAAAAACCAGAATTGGGTCGAAAAGGATTTGGATACACAGTATCGGATAAACCACGCCAGACTGCGATGGCCCCTCTACGTTTAGCGACAGGTCATGGCTGCTTGGGAGAACTTTTAAATCGCATAGGAGTTTATGACCATCCTTACTACCAGCTCTATAATTTAACAGTGCTAATGAACAGAAAATATCTCCAATATACTGCTAGGTACTCCAGAAAATTGATTTCGAGATTGCTAGAAATTGGAAATGACTTCAGTCCCTTTCTTTCTTTCTCTCTCTTGGTTTGTGTTCGACAGTTTTTTTCTTTTGTATTGTATTTTTGCTGATTCTTCAGCACTAAAAATAATAATAAAAGAATTTGACTGTTATTGGAGCTTATTTTTCTACCTGCTGTACTTATGTACTGAGTTTAAATGTTAATCTAGAAAATTGGGTACTTGTGCTGTTGAACAATTTTACCCCCCAAAAAAGACATTGCTTATTCAAAAAATGTCACCAACCACTGTCATCATTATTAGTGTTCCAATATGCTCAGGGATGGTTTCCACTATTGGCTGTATATCCTGGCATTTGGTAGTCTTTTAAATTGATGAAATTGGTTGCCAGTATATGTAAGTAATGAAAATTATATTGTATGTGTTTATGTTTTATCCATAACATAAAACAACACCTAAAAATCAGTCTATCAATTGTTTTTGATTTAGCAAAAACAAGCCACCAAATGCTGCAATGTACAGTCAATAATGGTAAAACTTTCCTGTGCATGCTTAAATATAATAATCTTATTCATAAGTTGTCTTACTTTTATTCAAGTTTATTTCAGAATTTATTAAAATTTTGTACCTTCTAATAAAGAGAACATTGTATTTTTAATTTCTATTTAAATTTATGAAAATTGAGGCACTGAAATAAAATTTTATAAAATTTAAGTTTGTATTGCTACTATTTTCAGAAATACTATAAGCGAGAACATTTCTGCATTGCCATATACACTGAAGTGCCAGTGAATTAGGTACACCTACCTAGTAACGAGTTGGGCCTCCTCAGGCCTTGATAACGGCTGCCACACGACGAGGCATATATTCAACAAGTTTCTGGAAACATTCCACGAGAGTGACTTGCCAAATATTGGCTAAAGCTGTCCATAATTCAGTAAGGTTCATTGGTGCTGTGTTATGACCTTTCAAACTTTGTACCAAAACATCCAAGAGATTCTCGATAGGAGTTCTGGACTTCTAGGTGGCCAATTTATGACAGAAAATTGAGAGAAATGTTCCTCCAAACAGCCAGTAGCCAACCGGGACTTTCAAGAGGTACAGTTGTCTTGCTGGAAAACACCATTACCGTGCGGATAAAAGAGCAGCATAAACGTATGGAGGTGATTACCCAGCAACTCTACGTACCGAATTGCATTGAGGGAGGTTGGTACACGCATCAAAGATCCCAAACAATGCCACGAAAAAACACCCCAGACCATGATTGAGCCACCATGCCCTTGTACAATTCCAACCTGGAATGCAGGATCCATGGCGTCGTGAGCCTGACGACATATTCTCAGCCTCCCGTCGGCATGCAGTCGGAATCGAGACTCATCACTCCATGCTACTCCTTTCCAGTCCTCCTCACTCCAGTCTATGTACTCTCTTTCCCAGGCAAGACGTGCAGCCCGATGGCGAGAATTGAGCAATCGTACTCTCGTAGGTCGACGGCTTCCAAGCGTTGCACAGTCCATTTACTGACTGTACGATTGGCACTGTTATTCAACTGGGTGGTAATTTGAGCTAATGTTTGGCTTCGCTGGCTACGTACAATAAGCCTGAATCGTTTCTCACCACGCACTGTCAAGGCTAATTTCCTTTGCAGTTTGCTCAATCGCTAGTTTTTTGTCAACCATCCATGTATTTTGGGTATATTGATACTGTCGACCTTTAAAATCCTAGCTGTTTGATGATTTTGGAAATCGAATGGCCCATGCATCACACATCTACAATTTGTCCGCGTCAAAATCAGGTAGTTTACCCATACTGGCAATTCCAATTCAGAGCAACCACAGTACGTGCTATATATGCAGTTACCACAGCACCCTCACTTGCACATAAATGATGCGCAGCGCTACACAATTTGCATAGCCCTTGCTATCCCTAATTTAGTGTATTAAAATGATGTAAAATATGATAAATGGTATTCTAGACAAAATAAATAAAATAAAAAAAAAACCAATTAAAAATCAGAATATTATAACAAATTTTATTTTCGTGTTTGTATAGCTATGTTTTAACAGGTAACATTTATGGCAATAAAAAATTAAGTATTGAAACATTCATTATTAAGAAGAAAAATAAAAAGATACAAATCATAAACGCTTTACCACCCACCACTCCAACATACTAGTGGTAGTCCTTTTTTCATCATATAAGTGTATTTTGCTTACCTCATTGCATCTCCCATCCCAAAGAATTTTGCTGATGTTATAAGGAAAGCCTTATAGAAGTTAAAGTATGTTCATATAAAAATTTACAAACTCACATATAAAACTTTCAAAAATATATAATTTTGAATTAGTGGCATTGAACACTTATATCTTGAATTTAAAATAAATTTACTGTTCAAAAGCAGCATATTCAAAAGACAACATATCCTTAAGAGAAATGATGGTTTATCCTTGATTGATATATGTAAATAAACATTTAAAGAACAAATTTGACAGAAATTCTTTTTAAATATTTCCCAAGCATGAGGTTTTTCCTTGGGATGAATGCGTAAACATTATTTTAAATGATTACTTTGACTGAAAATCTATATTCATAATTCACAAATATGAGGCTTTTCCTGGGTATGAATAAGTAAATGTCTGTTTAAATCACTACTTTGACTGAAAGCCTTATTGCATAATTCACAAACACGAGGCTTTTATTTTTTTGTGAATACGTAAATGTCTTTTTAAATTACCACTTTCAGAGAAAGCCTTGTTGCATATTTCACAAACATGAGGTTTTTCGTTGGTATGAATACGTAAATGTTTTTTTAAATTACCACTTTCAGAGAAAGCCTTGTTACATATTTCACAAACATGAGGCGTTTCCTTGGTATGAATACGTAGATGTACTATTACGGCACTATTCTGAGTAAAAGCCTTGTTACATATTTCACAAACATAAGGCTTTACCTTGGTATGAAATCGCAAATGTGAATTTAAATGGCTACCTCGAGAGAAAGCCTTGTTGCATATTTCACAAACATAAGGCTTTTCGTTGGTATGAGTACGTAAATGCACCATTAATCTACCACTACAAGAGAATGCTTTGTTGCATATTTCACAAACATATGGCTTTTCGTTGGTATGAGTACGTAAATGCACCATTAATTTATCACTACGAGAGAATGCCTTGTTGCATATTTCACAATCATGAGCTTTTTTAATGGGCAGATTACTCAAGTGATGTTTTAAGACATCATTTCGAGAGGTAGCCATCTTATCAATTTATAAAATTGAAAATCACAGTGAGATCAGTTAAATCCTTATTTAATTTTAAGAGATGAGAACAGGGTGCATCCTTTTAGTTGAAAGTGGTTTATGATTGTATAATTTTTTAGGAGAAGAAATATCTCTTTTAAATACAAAACTGAAATCGGAAATCTAGTTGTATTTTAAATAAATGCACAAAATGAGATCCAGCTGAATATTGCATTTTTAAATTAAATAAGGTATAATCGAACTATTTTCAGTTCAGTTAGCTGAAAATATTCTAAAATATATTCAATGATTGTAAAATTGCAGGTACGTGGAAATTTTTAACTAAAATTGCATTCTATACTGTAGTTTAAACGAAACCTATAAAAGGTATTCCCAAAACCTGTATTACTTATTCCTTAGAACAAAATTCAGAAAGGACATGGACCAACTTATGTACCATAAAACAACAAGCTTCCAGTGAACAATAAATGGCACACTGTCCTTTTATAATTGGTGAATGATTGGTTTGAAGTAACCCTTAAAAAAAAACAATACTTTTAGTGATGAACCACATAAATTTAAACAAATGCTGTTAGCATGCAGTCAAAGACCTTTGAGGCTGTATAGAAATCATTTTTCCGATTAGATATAAGGCTTTTTAAATTCGAAACATTTTCTCGAAAATTCTTACGACTTAACTGCTTTTCCATGAGAGTATTTATACGAATCTTTTTGGAAGACAGCATTATTCTAATGAAGATATATTGACAATTTTTATGCAGAATGTTTTCAATAATTTCTTTCCAAAGCAAATGATGTACTGTCTGATCTGAATGAGAAAATAGTAGTTTGAAATCTAAACTCCTATAAGAATCTTTTTAATTTCCACTTAAGAACCTTCCACATTAAACATAGAAAACTTTGCTAAAACAGTCCGTATTTACTAGTTCATCTTCTTTTCTTAAAAAAATTTCGTAATTTTTCTCACAGACATCTTGGATTTTTCTTATGTATATGATTTTCTTCCTAGTGTTTTTTTGGTTCTGGAATTCTACACTTGTGTATAAATTCTCCTATTCCTCTGAAAATAAAAATAGCCATAAGTATCAATATTCAAATTATGAAAAAAGACATAATACAAATAGAATATATAGTTTAACGACATAACTACATCAGTTTCCAATTTTCATACATTTCAGAGAAACAATACCTCTTTTGACATTCTTTTGCTGTACTATACTGTACCATTCAAAACATTTATTAGCATTTTAAGTTTTCAATGCAAGTATTTACTTAAAATTTCACGAGAACAATATTTTATGCACAGATTTCACAGCATATTAGGGTAATATAGGAAATGTATCAATCTGCTTGAAAAATAGTCTTATCTTTAATTGAAATTTAAAATAAAGCAAATGCCTAGCAATCTGCAATAAGTGCCATACATGATAAACATTGTAATTTTAAAGATATATTTCTAAGTAATAATTACATCTTAAAAGAAAGTATTTTTTTTTTTTATTAAAGTGACAAAACAGTCAAAACAAGTGATAAAATTCAAATTTGGATGCAAACCTGTTTCGAGGTAATTCTTCAGTTGACCTTGCTACGCTTCTATATGCCTATTAAAAACTATATTCGTTCTGCAACTTAGCTTCAGTTCAAAATTACAACTTTGATTTCGGGTGCTATTTTCTTCGTTTTTGTTTGACATTGTAAACACGGCTGAAAAAGGAATTTCACTGACTACGCTGTACACCCCAGCAATGCGAGAAAAATCAACTGGAAGTGTGAGTCCAGAGAAATATATTGAATTTTTACTATCAACTAGAAGAAGAAAAAACTCTCTTAAGAATTTATCATTCAATTCGCTGAAAAAGTTCCTCAATTCTAAAGTTCAATTTCTAAAAGAACAGTTTTACATTTGAAAAAACAAAAGAAGACCACACATGGGATTCTCCCATGAAAAAAAGAAAAACTGTGCTTGAGATTTTGCTTATTTTGGCCATCATGAAATGTGATAAGCATGGCAGCAAAATGATAATAGTTCAGACAGGATAAATAATGTCTCCTTGTAGATGTTTACAATGCAAATTTGCATGGCCTCAATCGTAAATCTATTAGAAAAAAAATTCTTTTTTCAATGGCAGCAAATTGTAATTTTACTTCACCTTCATTTTTAATTAATGCATTTTTAAACGTTCCTTGGTCAATAAAATTCACAAATAAAACTTGGAATTTTTGGATGTATTGAAAATTATTCGAATTATTTTTAATATGTTCAAATCCCTCCAATATATTAGTGATACATTTAAAGAGAGAATCGGATTCATAACACTTCACCATTAATCTTTTTACAACCTGATTGTAATTTCTGTTTTTTGGTTTGAATTTTTTTTAGTTTTTAACAGTTATTATTCCATTTTTCTTCTGCTTCTTTTCCCGGAATTTCTAAATACCTCGTGTTCTATTTCTTTTAATTCTGGTACTCATATTTATATATATATATATATATATAACTGATTTTCTACAATAATAGTACCTACATTTTTGCTTCTTTTAAAATTAATGTGATTCTTCTTTTGTCAGGAATAAGCTATTCTTTTAAATTATTTACACGTCGAGTTCTTAGTGTGAGATCACCATCTTGGATTGAAAACTATTGGATGCCAAAATCTTATTAGCAGCGATTTCAAACCCGCGCCTAAAAGACCTTAAGCGCTTAATGTTCTGATAACAAATTAGCTCCCCTATATAAATATATATGTGCGATTTCTTTTTTTTTGTTAGAAATTTGTTTAGTTTTTAACAGTTATTATTTTTTTCATTTTTCTTCTGCTTCTTTTCCTGGCATTTCTAAATACCTTGTGTTCTATTTCTTTAAATCCTGATACTCATATTTTTCTATAACTGGTTTTCTACAATAATAGTACTTACATATTTTTGCTTTTTTTTTTTTTAAATTAATGTAATTCCTCTTTTGTCAGGAATAAGCTATTCATTTCAATAACTCACATGTTGAGTTCTTAGTGCAAGTGAGTGAATATTAACATCACACTGTTCAGCTACACGAGGGCTTTTCTTAGTGCGAGACCACCTTCTTGGATTGAAAACCATTAGATTTCAAAACCTTATTTACAGTGATTTCAAAACCGCATCTAAAAGACGTTTTGCCTGTAGTGTACTGATAACAAATTAGCTCCCTATATGTATATATTGTTCCAACGTGTGATATTTTTTTTAACAGTTCAGAATGAAAATATTACTGTAGATGAACAATTAGTAGGATTTCGTGGCTGATGTCATTTCAAACAGTAAATACCAAGTAAGTCATTTAAATATGGGATCAAAATATGGACTTTATGTGACAGTAAAACTTCGTAGTAATGAAAACACAAATTTACACAGGAAAAGAACAAGGGTCAAAGCTAGAGAAAAATCAAGGAATGCGAGTAGTGAGTGATTCACATATGGGTATTCGGGGCACAATATTATAAGCAATAATTTTTTCACATCTTACAACTTAGGGCAGCTTCTAAAATGGAAAATGACTATGATTAGCACCATTAGAAAAAATAAACCAGAAGTTCCAGAAGAAATACTAAATAAAGAAGTTCACAGCTCATTATTTTATTTTACAGAAGACACAGCACAGTTGTAAACTACATCACAAAAAAGAACAAGAATGTTATTTTTATGAGCACTTTGCATCGTGGCAAAGAAGTTAGAAATATACCTGACAAAAAACCGTTAATGATCTTAGATCCTAATTCAACAACTAAACACACACACTTTAAAAAGAAAACAAATTGAAGGTCCATGATAGTACTCTACAACATGCTTGATACTTCTGCATACAATGTATTTGTTCTATGAACTTCAATACATAGTGATTGGAACGAAAACAAACTGACTAAACGAAGGCTATTTTTGGAAGAACTGAGAAAATTACTCATTTTTCCATACATTGAAGCACAAGGGCAGACCTATCAAAAAGTGAGGACTCAATAAAAATAGTGAAACGAATACAAAGGGAAAGGGTACCATCGAGATATACTGAGAATACTTCATTGTATATCAAACATGCCAGGTACAAGCTTTCTGTCCATCTAGCAATGACAACAAAACTAATATGTTATGCTACAAGTGTAAGAATCGCATTTGCAAAACTCATGCAAGATATACTGTTCAAATTGTAAATAAAAGTAAGTTTTAATTTTGAATATTATTTTTATAGATGTTTTAAATTATTATTGTAAGAATCAATACTTCAAATATTTTTCTTTTATTTTTATAGATGCTCTATATGATTAGATCTATTTTTACTATTGTTTCAACTATTTCTTAAATGGTACCTGTCATTTACGGGAAGAAATGCTAGTTCTCTGAATCGGGTCATATTGATCCAAATGATACACACATGTAGTAAATACAAACAGAACAGCAGGTTTAATGTTGTGTGTGAGAGAGAGAGAGTAGAGAGAGAGAGACAGAGAGAAGAACTATTTAAGCGAAAATTCATTCTCAACATATGTGGTAACAAAAACAAAATATAGAAACCAATTGAAAAGGCAGAATAGGAAATGGCAGCTGAAGTTATCTCAAAGAGCTCTTCTCAAAGAGCAAGACTTTGAGAGTTTGTGTAAAAAAAATGCACATCTTATTTACTGAATAAAACCTGAAACACAAATTAATATTATTGAGAAAATTATACTAGCGTTAAACATTTTTAACACTAAAATGTCCATCGGTGTCAATTGGACACCGGAGAATGTTTAGTCTGTTCTCCTTCCAGGGAATTTGATAACTTTTTGTGACTTTTAATCATTTTTCATAGAGATTACACAGTAAAAGTTCTGTGGTTCTAGGTTAATTAGAAGAGATTTTGCAACTAAATATACCTAGAACGTCCGCTGGTGTTGTTTCGACACCAAGGCAATTTACTATTATAAATAACCATCTTTCAGCAAAAAATAGTTCACTAAGTAGATACTATTAATGAAACAAACTTTTGGAAGTAATAGCGCACATTTATATGACCTTGAATGCTGTGTTATTAGGTTCACAGTGGAAATGAGTCGCTTATACTAAAATCGTTGTGTCTAAGTATTTCATTACATAGCATTTACTTATCTGTTCATAAAAACAATTCATTTGATTTTGAACCATGTGCAGAGCAGACACTGTGAAATGATGATTCATAGAAAAGATCTAAGCCCTGATGAAATTGCTTGCTAATTTGTTACGAGAGCTTTTTGAGAATGCATCAGATGGTGGTTAACCACGTCTTGCTCTAATTTAGATTCCGATGAAGACATAAGATTGAGTGAAAGTGACAGCGAAGAATCTGAAGAAAGTACAGATGTAATTGATAATATTTCAGTAAATCCTGACATATATATTGCTAGGAATGGCACAGAATGGATCCCGCATAATAGTAATGTTCCTGGATGATTTGTGACTCGAAATGTTTTGTGACAAAGCAGTGGTCCAAACAAGCTTCGTGAAACTTTATGTGAACGTCATTTTTTTATGATATAAAGGGTCATAATATATGATATAATTACATGAAATAATATTTAAAAGTCTTAAAACTAAACCCAATTGAACAGTAGTCCCTGTAATTATGTAGTTATTTCAATTATTTCATAGATTTTTTATTGTGGTGTCAAAACGACACTGGTAGACATTTAAGTGTAATCTAAATTCTAGACGTTCTAGTGTTAATGTTACCAGCAAAGTATGAAATGCCTAGGCATTCTACAGAATGCCTGACGTTTTTAGGCAAAGTATGAAATAGGAGAATTATTACATACTTTGCCTAGGCACTGTATAGAACGCCAAATGCTATCTAGGCAAAGTATGAAAAAAGGTCCTAATAAGGCTATTTTATAAATGACATGCATTCCTAGGAAATACAAATATTATACTAGAAAAATAATAAGAGTGCCATTTAAAAAAATGTATTCAAAATACGTAAAGAAAATGAAAGTTGTACTGAACAAGATTGTCTTTCTTATTAAGAGGACTTGGCATATTTTGAACAATTTTTTTATTTATGTATTTAAAAATTTTATTTTAGCATTGCATATAATGTTTTTATTCAAGAAAATAATACGAGATGAAATTTTCTGTAAATTATCCATACAAATTTAAAAAATTGAAAGTTTTAAAAAAAATATGGAACATTTTAAAATAATACTCCTTTTCTATTTACTAATTATTTGACCTGAAATATTTAGTAACTTTCCTAAGAATGTCTTAAACAAATTTATGAATCAATTTTACAATAACTTAATTAATTTAGAGAAAAATTAATAACTTGAATCCTATGCTACCTTGGTCGACTGCACCGGCTTGATTCGATTGTTCTCCCTATGAGTTCTTCAAATATGTAATTTTATCCCAATAGCCCCATTCCTGCCCCCCCCCCATTTCACTTTTTAAAACAATTTTAAATTTTTTAAAAATTTTCATAGCTCTGAGGAGTTTTGACCTGTATGGTTCGGAAGTACAAGGACTCGACCCCTCCCAGGTGTCTCCCCCTCCCTGGACAGTATTTTGCCAATGCAAATCCTGACTAGCTCATTTCACTGAAATAGTTCAGGGTGTAATAAAATCACTTACTATCATTATGGAAATGACATTGAAGAGAAGTTATTTTAAAATAGTGGCAAAATGCTGTCCAGGGAAGGGAGACACTTTCTTTTTAAAATATTTTTCTCCTAATCTCTATCCCATAGAACACCTTTTTCACATAGGTAAGTTCTGATTAATAATAATTTTATTCTCCATGTAACCCCAGTCCACCTAAGTGAGATGCTAAAAATTAAAAATCTGCTGCTCTATGAATAGGGTTTTGATCCCCCCTCAAACCCCTTCCTTGTTACACTACTGTAGTCAACAAAAAGGGATGCTATAGAGGTATCGCATTATGAGTAATAAATTTGCTTAAAAAAATTCAGATACGAGGATATTTGAAGCGGTTTACAGATTGATACAGAAAAATTTATAGGATAAAAACAGCTTAAATTATAAAAATTTACAATAAAAAACAGAAAATATGGTAAAAATTAATATAAAAAGATCACAAACTGAACCTATTTTATTCAAAAAGTTTAGGAACAAATTTTCAATATTGATGTGTTTATTTTTTATCAAAAATATCAGAAACATTTGTCATGAACCTAATGATGAAACTAATTTTAAAAAATACTTGCTATGCACATTGAAGAGACTGAAGATTCTGTAATAATGTATTGATTGTTAAACTTAGTTACAATTTAACAACCTATATATATAATTTAGGTCAAAACAATTCTCTTATACAACACAAACACAAAAAGGAGAGATTTGCACAGTGCAAATTTGACTAGAGTGACATTACAGGGTGAGTGAGTGAATATTAAAGTTGCACTCTGTTCAGCTACTTGAGGGTTTTGGGGGACAGACCTCGTAATTTTTTACCTTTACAGGAAAATGTAATAAAAAGTAGCAAGTAGTAGAATTTGTAAGTGTTCAGTGCTCCTTTATAATAAAGACTTGCTACAAAGGTCACCAAGTGTTTTGGTGATTTATTTGTCACCAAGAAAAGTTGCAAAATTTCTTTATTTTAAAATGCTAAGAAACGGAAGCCTTCTCCCATCTCCTGCAAGTGGAGATAAAAATCAAAGGGAGGAATTTTTTCCAATTCCTTAACAAGGCATTTAAATAGAAAAAGGATTAAGTTCCCTACATTGTAAAGATTTGTACTATGAAAAATATTTATTAAAAAAGACAAAACATTTTATTCATAAGTTTCTAAATATAAGTTCTGAAAACATAATTAATTACAAGCACAAGAAAAATTAATAAACTTAAATGTACATATGGAAAAAAAGTTAACTCTGTACTTATATATATTATACTGTGGTCCAATTCATAAAATGAAAAATGTTGCTAAAGACCATGATTTGTAGCCAACAGTGAAAAACTGATTCCACGCAAAAACAAACTGAATATTCTTGTTTGCCCATACAATATACTTTGGCAAAATTGATACTCAGTATAATACTTTAGTACCAAAATAACTTACCCTATAGTACCGAACCACAAAAAATAAGTCATACATTAATAAAAAGAAAAGTGCTTCAATGGAAGAAACATAACTTAAAGTTGTATTAATAATAGTAAATAATAACAATAAAAATGAAATATAAAAAATAAATATAGAAAAATGATACAATTTAAGAAATTTTGACCAGATATATTGGTACATTTTCAATAACATCTTAAAGATTTAAAATCAAACAGTAAAAAACGGATTTAAGATTCAAAGACTATATTTCAGAAATTCTAGAAAGTTCTATACAAGAGAGATTGGGTGCTTTTATTGAATTGAGGGTATTTATGTATTATTGCGACCAAATTGGTGACATTATATGAAACTAAGCACATGGTTGCCAATTCCATGCATACGAAACTATCGAAATCGGGATTGCCTACTTAGCAAGTTATCTTGAACTTTGACATTGTTACAATAGTAGTAAGTACTGAATTAAGTAATCTGATAGAAAAGACTAACATTACTTTTATGGAGAAAATATAGCTAGGACTTGACAAGATCATCTAAAAATCCAAGCCAAATCATCTTTATATTAAAGAACTTCCACAGGTCTAGCACAGAAAAAAATCCCAGTACATCCATCACAATATTGAACCATGGTCAAATTTACACAGCATTAAAATGTCAGAAGTCCAATGAAAGTTGCATTTTGAATTATGCTCTATTATCACAGGAGAATCACCAACTCTATTAATAACTCACCAAGTTAGCAACCCCAATTTCCTATGTGTTGTATATGCTGAATAGGCATTCATGTGTACTACGTTTGATATAATGTCGCTTATAGGTTGCGATAATACTTGAGTACCCTCTATTTTAGTAGAGAATCCGCTTAAGAACACTCACAGCTTCTGACGTAGATGAGACAACTTCATTTTATATTGTCTAGGGGTAGATTTATAGAAAATACATATTAAGCACACAGAATAATTTCATCCCAGCAAAAAATCATCTGCCCATTAAGATAAGAAAGTTAGAGATAAGAAGGTTACTAAATTAGTTGGTTCACTCATGTGAGAAGAACTGAATTCGGTTCAAGTATAGTATGGGAAGTATAGTTTGAATTTGGCGATTTTTCTTCGGATTTGGCGAATTTTTTCTAAATGTTATGGTGAGATATCGAATTCATTCTGAAATAAATAATTCGAAAGAAGTACCTTGGCGACTGGTTTGGTTGATTTGTCGAATCGGCCGCTTTTCTCGCCAAATCTGGTAACCCTTCTAAATTTGTTTTCCAGTGAAGGAGAAGTCGGTTTTTTGGCGAAATTGGGCGCATGCATAGTAGATTTCTTTAATTTTAACAGTTTTAACGATAGCGCGGCAAGCTAGCGCTTACGTAATTCGTTTGCAGTTTAATTTTAACCAATGATATTACTTATTACTTTAAAAATTAACGATTCTTAATTTCTGCACATGCGCAGCTTTTTTATAACGGCCGTTAATGAGGAAAAGCTAATTTCTTTTGCTCCGGTTGGGTCAGCTGTCTTCTTTTGGCTTCGTTTTGGGAATTATTTTTACAGGTAATATTTTTATTTCTTTCTCCACATAAATTTCTAAAGATTACCATGATGTCCAGCGATGCTGTTAGGATGAATTTGAATGAATGCATGCAAAAGTATGATGAGTATT
>BMAV01002193.1:93375-116958 GCA_019973955.1 Trichonephila inaurata madagascariensis | reverse complement strand
GCAAACAACGCCATCTGCTGGAAAAAGGTAGTTTTTGAAAATATGGACGTTGGCCTTAATGTAGAAGTTTTGGTTAGTTTCCTTTTCTTTGAGAATCTTTGGGGTATTATATTTTAATTAGGTGGAATATCCTTATTGGCAGTTGGAAAACGTATTCTTTGTGCATTAACATATCAACAAATTCTAGTTGCAGTGGTGCTGATTTTAGAATTCTGTCGAACACATCACATAGTTTGTCTGATTTTAATGAATTTATTAGTTCTTCTTTTCTGTATTTAAATGAGAAAATTTGTGGGTTTTTTTTTTCTTTTTTACAATTAATTGATTTTCTGGGAAATCTTTTAAAACGGGGGCTGGGATTTTCCACCACTAAATCCTTCTTTTCTAGCCAAAGGTGGATCGTCAAAGCGTATCCTTGGGAGGAACCGGTTTGCAGTAACCGCATGCGATTTGTTCCTCCTCGCAGGAAAAATTCCGCGTAGTAATACACTGCATTTCTGATAGTCGTTTAAAGCTCATGTTCTCTGGAAAAAATACTAGATCTTTCTCAATTAAGTTAAATTTTTCAATTTTTTTTCAAAGTAAAGAATTATTATCATTTAAATGCGAAGGTAAATTGCATTAATTTTACAAATACAAGACATAAATGTAAAATTATAAGTAGTTTTAATTTTTTTCCGGTTCTAAGGAAAGTAATTATTTATCTAATCCAAAAATTTCATGTATCTTATTATTCTAAATCTATTATTTGTGTTTTATTTCTTTCATTATCTTAATTTCTAAAGGAGATAATCACTCATGTTTTTTCGAAATATTCAAATACTTTACTGAATTTTCCTCCATTATATTTATTCAGAGCTGATTTATTATACTCAATAACGATTATTTCCTACTGAGGTTTTTTCGATGTAGCAATTAAAAGATATAAAAATTAAAAGTTAAAAGTAAATATAATGGAGGAAAATTCATTAATTTAATTGAGAAAATAAAAAAAAAAAAAAAAAACTGCAAAGAAAACAAGAAAAAGAATGTCGAGGAATACACTGTATTTTCAACATTAAAAAAATAATTTTATATAAAATTAATGAGTATTAACGACATTTTCTCTCTATAATTTAAAGCATACAAGTAATTTTAAAAATACATTATTTTATAACTAGAGCTCCACTAAGAGTGAAAGAGGATATCAAAGATGCTTCTAGTGAACTGCACAATGAGGATTAAAAGTTGTACTTCTTGGATGAACTTTCAGAATTCTTTTGCTCTTGGCGAGTTGGGCAAATAACAACACCAGTTAAAGATTTATGACCTCCATAAAATGTGTTAATAGATAATAACTTGAAATGTCCAGAAATACTTTAAAATAAGGGAGGACAAAAGATTGAGTTGTAAGAAAAAAAGTTCGTTATATAGGAAATGCACTTCAATATAGGGAGGTTATTTTATGAAGAAAATCGTGAAATGTTCTTGGTTCCAGAAAAAAATTCGCTATATAGAAAAATTCGCAACATAGAGGTTCGTTATATGGAGATTCAAATGTATATATATATTTTATTAACTCCTTGCACGATCTGGAAGTCAAGCTAGATGGACGTAGACAAAAGTTCTTCCAATACCTACATTAATATTTTTCTATGAAGGATACATTCTATATGAAACATATAGTGGTTAGTGAAACTGATTGCGGTGCCATAGGACCTATAGATTTTAATCCCGGATAAGTCATGACTATTTGTTAAAGGAAGAGTACCTTTGCGACATAGGGTTACTCTAAATAGCCATCGAGCCGCAAGTCTTCTCGTGAGGTTGGTGGAAGGGGAAGAGAGATGGGAGACCCCTGATCATACCCAAGGTTTTCTCCCTCACAATTGGGAGGAATGGAGCCAAATCACTCTATCGCTTGTTTTGTGCTTAAAGCTAAGACTAACGATAGGCGTAAAACTAGCCCCTTGCCGTTGATGAATTTCGTGGGCCTTGATCTGATGTTACAATCGGTTACTGTCGATCAGGTGGCATAAGTACGAACAACAGAATTTTTTACCTTAGTATAGATTTTTATACACGGGAATGTATTGCAGAGATATCAAGAATTGCGGTTTTCTAATGTATATAAAAGAAAGAAAATGAAAGTGGTTGATTTTAAAGCGTTTAAAAACTTAACTTTTAAAAAGGAGTAATTTCTTTGAATAAATTGATTAAACCAATATTTAAATTCAACCAGAAAGGTATGTTTAAAACTCAAACGTTTCCGTTCTTCGCGATCTATGATTTTATTCCTTAAAAAATTCTCAATATGATTGACTGCGTATAAAACGTGATTTCATTTGCGTAATTTACTTAATAATTATTTATAATGATGACTTCTGTACAATATGAGGAGAATTAATTCATAACACAGAAATGTATCATATGGTAGAAGCTTTAGCTTAATATAGTATTTACACTTTTAAAGCCATTCTCAAAATTTTCTTTGAATTATTGATTTCTGCATAACCAATTAGCAAAAAATAATATTACCGTAAAAGAGAGTCAAGAGAATGGGTCAGAATCACACAAAAATATAAATTTTAATTTGGATAGTCGATTGATATCGTAATTCTGAACTGCGGTACCACAGTTAATGTAACCTTATATCTGACCGTATATAAATTGAAGTAAACACATGTTGCGAAATTATAATTTTTGTAGGGGAAAAAGGCGGTCTGTTTTAATTGTTATATGCAATCAGCCCTTTTTATTGCTACTGGTTAACTTATGTGACGTCCTCGTCACTTGACCGAGGTTCAAAATTACAAGGTTCTTCGCCAATAAACCTTTTTCAAAGCAAAGAATTATTATCATTCAAATACGAAGGTAAATTACATTATTTTTAGAAATACATAACATAAATATCAAATTACACATAGTTTTTGTTTTTTTTCAGTACTAAGGAAAATAATAAGTTATAATTCTGAAAAAATTCACATTTTAGTATAATCAATAAGAATTTCTAGTCAACATTGAGGCTGAATCTAATCTAGAAATTTTATATCTCTTACTATTTTAAATGTATTATTTGTGTGTTTTATCTCTCTCATTATATTAATATCTAAAGGAGATAATCACTTATATATACTTATATAGAAATAAACAAATACTTTACTTTAGTTGATGTTTTTGTTTTTTACAAAACAAATACTTGGAATTTTCCTCCATTTTATTTATTCAGAGTTGATTTATTGTACACAAAGATTATTTCAAGCAGAGTTTTTTTCGATATAAAAGTTAAAAAATATAATTTGGAAGTGAATATATACTTACAGTATGATATTTTATTGCACATTTCTCATTGCTTTTCTTTTTTTTTTATTATTTATAGTTTTTCGAAAAAATAGTGATTTATAAAAAAATTATTGATATTGCGTAAGGTAGTGAATAGTTAAAGAAAATTCATTTCTGCTCCAGATAATAAAATCTTTTTAATAAAAGTGTTGAAAATAAATCTTGAATTATTAATGTAGAATTAATTTAGATTTCTTAACAACTGAAACATAATGACTCTTAGACAGGATTTCCGACAGGGGAATAAAAAACTGATATCTTATATATATTACTTGACTGAACAGGAAATCGATCAATCAAGAGTTCATTAAGGATATAAATATATTTATCTTGAATTAACGTATCAAAATTTTAGAATTTTTTTATGAAACAAACTAACACAATTTAGAACAAAAGATTTTAAGAGTTTGCTTATGCCTTTTTGAAATTTCTTTATTCCTAAAAATCCTAAATAATCATTTTTTTTTAAAATTGTATCAACTTAAGAAAAATTTATTAATGCTCTTGTTTTATTTAGTAAAACACTTTTATATACATGTGTGTAAAATAATTAAATGATTTTTTTTCCCTAAACAAGATATAAGATATAAAAATTCTTTTCAATGAAAATGAGTGAGCTTTTAATTTTCCGTTCATAATAATTGAGATAAAAAAAAATATTGAAATAAGAAACATTTGTGAATATGAACACACCCCTTTTATTTTTGTTCAAAAGAAAAGGAAAAATTCTTCTGATCTTTCATGTTTAGAAAGAGTCCGTTTTGAGGTGTCAAAAATTGGGGAGTGTTTCAAATATTATACTGCCATCAATGATTTTTTTCTTTTATTTTTGTTGCTTCGCTACTAAAGTTCACTTCTTGTCTTAAATTGAGAATCATCAGTTTTGAAATCATTTTTTTTTTACCTATTATTTCATTGTAAAAGATCTACATTTTTAATTAAATACCTTCAACGAGTACGATATAAGAAATATTACGACTTTTGTTCAGTAATTAATTATATAAAAATACTAGCCGTTATTCACTCACTTTGCATGTGAATAACGGCTAGTATTTGAAATGATCAACTGAATTTGTTTCACTTGTTAAAAAAAATCCTCTGCTTACAACAAATGAAATCTATATTTTCTTCGATATTTATTACTATTGAAACAAAATGCTATAATTTCCACACCAATTAAAAAAATTTATACGAAGTTAGTGTTCCTTTTTTTATATAACAACACAGCTGGCCAGCGTAAATGCAATACCTGAAGGAAGCATGCAAATAACAGGAAATTTACAACATGCATTAACGGAGGTGAGATATGCAAATGATTAGAATTTCAGCTCAGTCACACATCACGCACGCCTGTGAAGCCACCTCAAAGCGCTATTTAAGGTTTGGAGATTTCGACGATTTCAAGTTCAGCAATTGTATTTTTCTAGTGGTTTTTTTTCAAAAAACGATCAGTTATGTCTCGTAGAAAACAGCAATCAAGCTTTTGATCAAGTATCCGAGTTCAACAGAGGAAGGATAGTGGCCTACCGAGATTGTAGATTATCTTTCAGGAAAATCGGTAGTCGTGTTGGACGAAAACAAACAACTGTAATGCGGATATGTGACCGTTGGATGCAGGAGGGTACGACGGACAGACATGGTCGATCGCATCCACCTCAGTGCACCACTTCACTCAGTCACATCACGAACCATGGCACAGCACATTGAGTCTGTAACGCATCATTCAGTGTTTGCGCGTACCATTCGACGCCGTTTACAGCAGAGTGGTCTGTCCATCAGAGGTCCATTGCTTGGTCTACCCTTGATGCAGAACCACAGACGTCTTCTCAGCCAATGGTGCGAAGAAAGAAGGATGTGGGCGGCAGAATGGATTGAAGTTGTCTTTACTGACGAGTCACACCACGATGGTCGGATTCGATTCTGGAGACACCGTGGAGAGAAGATGCTGAACAGCTGCGTTATGCACCGCCACACTGGTCCTGTACCGGGTGTTATGGTATGAGGTGGTATTGGATATACCCCTCACACTAATCTATGACACATTGCTGGTACTTTAAACAGCCAGCGCTACATCTCCTAGGTGTTGGAGCCAGTTGCCCTTCATTTCCTTCAGGGCTTGGACATAGCCATATTTCAACAGGATAATGCACGACCACACGTGGCACGCATTGTCCAAAGGTTGTTCGTCAATCACCAGATTGAATTGCTTCCCTTCGTAGATAAAAAACATGTGGTCCATGGTTGCTGAACGATTGACCCAGATTACACCCCCAGATCAACTTTGGCAACGTGTGAAGCTGCTTGATCTGCTGTACCCAAAGAACACATCCAAAGTCTCTTTGAATCAATGCCGAGGCGTGTGGCAGCGGTGATCTCCAACAATAGCGGCTACTCTGGCTACTGATTCTAGCAGGAACCACACTTCACACAAATCTATAAATTTAATCATTTGATACCTGGTCAACATGTTATCTACAAAATAAATTTTGTTGTGCTATCTCTTGTCTTTCTTGGAGTTGCATTTACGGTGGCCAGCAGTGTATGTGTTACTTAGAAAAAGCCACAACTTAAATTTCATAATCAGCAAAAAAATTATAAATGTACCCATTTAAAACCTTAATACTCTTATCCTTATGATGAAATAAAATAAGTTTAAAGGGTCAAAGAAAGTCAATTCTTGAAAACATTAATCTAAAATAAAATTCAAGTAATGATTAACATATTTAATTTGCAAAATTTACCCGATTAATAAACATATAAAAACTAGTTATCTGATTATGTGCAAAATTTTTTTCAAAAAATTAATACTATTTTAAAATAAATCAAAGTATTAAAAAATAAGGAATATAAAATGTCTGCATTATTTTTATGTAGCTTGATTCAATTTTAATATTAAAATATGCTCTGGTGCTAAAAACATCTCAAGTAACTAATGTGTAAGGTTATTCAGCGGGAGGCCGAAACAAGGGGGGAGCCGCAGGCCACCTATAATTCTTTCAATCAAGCAAAACTTTTTGTGAGTTTCTCAAAATAAAATGTATAATAAGTTAAATAAATATGCTGAATTTTAAATAGTTATTGAAAAATCAAGATAAGTCAGATTTCCCGATAGCATAACATAGTTCGAGAAAAATAAGAGTGAATTTCAATTTCTGAGGAACATTCCTTCTCATCAGGGGTGTAGCCTGCCTTATCAGGGGGCCATATCAATGATACGGGCCTCCCTAGCTACAGGGGCACCGGACGTGTGTAAGCAAAAAGTCGTAAATTGTTATTAATGGTCATATTAAAAAATCCTTTTTACGTTTATAAAATAGTATGTTACTGGCTTCAAACGATATAAATTTTCCGTGTGAATTCTGAATCTCAGGACCCACTATAAAAAAGTGTTAAAGCTGGTAAAGTTACTCAAAATAATGAGAAAACAAGGAGTGGTATGTGGTCAGAAAGCAGGAAAAACTTCTCATTCAAAGCGGTTCGACAAAAAGATCGTTTGAAGTGAAATACAGATAACACTTGGGATGGGAAAAATCCATTCAGAATGTTATTTGCCTGTAAATGAACAAACTTCCTTTTCGTCTGTTGATTGATTGACTTTAATGAACGTCGCACTAAGAAGCTACACGAAGGCTTGGCAGTTGGAATTTTTTTCAAAAGTGGTCCAGTGAAAGAGAATATTAGATTTTATTTATCCCGGTTCTCTTTTATTTCTGTAACAACCAAAAGACTGAATGTGCATTCAGTCAGCAAGGGATCTGCTTCCCGTTCCGAGAAAGATCTGGCCCATAAGCGCCACAAGTCTTCTGTCACCCTCCAGGTCTCTAGATAATTATTTTTTAACGAGTATTCATGAGTTCTCAAAGCTAGTCCCATGGGAGAAGTCGCGTTAAGGAAGAATTTCGACACATCGGACAAAAGTGATGTAAGGCACGATCAAGATTTATGACGTGTTTAAGGACGAATGAAAAGAATGGGACAGAATGACCCTCAGAAAAAAAGACTCCTTTTCAAAGAAAACTGAGGAAAATTGCGTCAATTTGACTTCCGAACTAATTTCTTTTAGACAAGACAAAAATTGGAAAAACATAAACGGTTAAACAACAGAAAAGGTAACTATATTTTCACTTTCAAATTCTCTTTTCGATTTTTAAGATTTAATGCCCAGGTATTTTAATCTCATTGCGTAAGATAAAATGAAAAAAATATATATTGTTGCATTTGTGCTATAACTATTTTATTTATTTTTTTATATAAATATAAATAACTGTCATCAATTTCTTAGAATACTTTCATGTTGATTAACATATTTAAGTGTATGTTTTCGTAGCTTGAATGTACCGTACTCTTCTTAAAACATTTTCAATTGGCATTGTTATTCAAATGAAAGAATATTATTTGTCTCTCGCGCGTATAAAAATTTCTTTAGTCACTTATGAAAATGGTAGTAGTTCGTTTAAAAAACAAAACACTAATGAGCCTTTGAGAACATTCATTAATTATTTGTCATACTTAAAAGGATTCTAACAATAGCTCGAAATTGAAATAAAACGTAGTTATATTTATTTTGATGATTTTGTTTGTATTTATTACGTATTACAATAATTTTGCTTAGAAATAAATGAACCAATCTATAATTTCTAAATATTTAGTTTAAATTGCTTCAAACTGTGAAAAGAATTTTCAAAGAAATAAAATATGTTAAGTTTACTTAAGGATGCACACATTTTTTTTTTCTTTTTATTGAGGTAACGTGAAATAAACACATAATTTTTCTAATATTATCTAACATAACTCTAATATAAGTATACTCTATATACTATAATTTTCTAATATCTGCTAAGAGAACCATTATTTTTTAAGATTGAATTTGAAAAGAACGAATTATTTTTTTCTTTTCGCATTTATTGCTATTTTAAGAATGATTTGCACGATACCTTCTTGATTAAGACCTTTTTCCCAGAGAATTTGAAAGAATATTTAATGCAACCTAATAATTATTTATGTTGTGACGTCTCTCGCGTCTTTCTGATTAACATGACTCCTATGTTCTTTGACGGCCACGATTAATGGCAAAACTTTCCAACCCAATACCAAGAAGAGAAACGGATCGAATATGTAAATGAGATATACTATAAAAGGATAGGGGTGGCAAACCTAGGGATAGCATAGATATCATAGCATAGCGTAGCAGGCTCAGAAGTTGTAGTGTGGAATCATTCTGATCAATAGCGTGACAAAGCTTAGTGTGAAATCTTGCGGACCAAGAATAAGCAGTCAAGAATTAGCTGCATTGCGGATCAAGAATCTTCATAGATAAAGTTATAGATTATATTCTCTAGGTCAAGGGACCAGACTTGGAAAAGGTAATATTAGATATAAGTAATTAGATAACAGGATTATTTAGGATAATTGAGATAGAGGATCTAATTGCGTGATCTGACTTAAATACGTGATTTAATTTCGGCTTGACTCTCACTCTAATTAATAATTGTCAATTTAGAACTTAAGTATTATAAGTTACTCTTAATAAAAGTTGTATTAAGAATTATGTCTCTTCATTTTGATAATCCCACACCTCTAGCTTACGCGGAACCGGCAAGACATGGTCATCACAGGATGAGTATGTCACAATGTGTTTAATTAATTATAAAAATACATAAAAATCATATAATTTCTCTGAAATATTATATAGCAATCTGTATGCTTCTAATAAAATTCCTCTATAACAATCTATAGCAATATTTACAATCTTTAAAAAAGACAACAATAAGAATGTCAGAACTATTGCAGAAATTTCTTATAAAAAGCATTTAATGAAAGGTTTATTTTTACACAACAATAGTAAATGTTAAAAATATAGGTAATATTTTTTAATTGCTCCTAGTACAGTGCTTCTCAAACTTTCAGTACTGGAGACCCAATTTTCAATCATAATTTTTATCGCGCCCCTCCCCTTATATAATAATAATAATATATATTGAATGCGATAATAATGTACTTTGACGCTAAAGCTATAATATGATCTTAATTATAAATTGTACAAATTAATAAGATAAGTATTAAATTTTTTATATATGTTACTCTTAAGTAATATATATATTTTAAGTAAATTATATATATATATATACTTTTAAGTAATTGGTTAATTATGTTATTTTTCTTTCTCTAATTTTTAAATTGAAACAGATTGAGAAATGATATTTAATTAAAGATTTATTTCCTTCATCATCCATTTCTAAAAGTACAAATGTCATTAAAAAATAGTTTAATCTATATTGATCTTTATCATATCCATTACATATGGCATTCTCGCGAATGTTCACGTGAGTCTAGGCAACCTAACGGACTTCCGCACAAAACATGTAAAAATGCTGTACCTCGTACAATTCCAGTCAGTCTTGGCCGAATCGATTAGCTAACGAATCTCTCATGAATGTACATATCATAATTCACGCGTTAATTGTAATTCACGATATTAGGTATTTACGGCAGTGGATTAAAACAAAATCATAGATATATTTTTAAATCGCAGCGAGATTTCGACGATAATAAAGCATCAACAAGTACACAGACGAGGGCAAATTGATAGCAAGTTACGAATGGGTTAGGGATTCATTTCAAAATACTTCAGAAGGGCTCTCAACTGCTGAAATAGAGATCTTCATAGATTTCACATCCAGTGACGAAATTAAAGGACAATTTTTTGTAATAAATCACTCTTAGAATTCTGAATAGAGGTGGATGCTGAATTTTCTGCACTGAAAAAAAAAAGCATTTCGTATACTATTACCATTTTCAACATCATACCTTTGTGAATCCGGATTTTCTGCGATCGCTACTTTGAAGACAAAAGAGATCTGAGCTAAATATCAAAAAATATCTCAGAGTGTCAATTTCTAATTTTTAGCCTTCCTTTGAAAAACTTTGCTCTGCAAGACAAGCCCATGGAAGTCACTATTAATTATTAAACTTGTTTTTATACTGGCTGTAGTACCCACTCTTAACACGAGTTTATTTTTTTAAAAATGATAATACATTATTCTTGATATAATAGCTTAATTGTAAGGAGAGTAAAACCAAGTGCATGACAATGTATACAAAAATGTAAAATGATTTATTGAAATGAATGCTCATATTATAAACGGTTGTGAACGAACTGTAATTTTAAGCCTAGCAGAATTAGCATTTAGAATAAATGTTAAGTAATAAAAAAAGATTATAAAATTCCAATTAATAACAATTAGGATATTTTTAATATTTAAAGCGAGAAAACTTCAAAATGTTTTAGCCCGGGATCAAGTGTGCACTCGATATACTAACGTTAATGGTCGCGGGGAGTGACGCACCCCAATTCTTTTTTTTTTTATAATTATTTTCAATATACACGATAAAAATCACAATTTCAGTGAATAATTTAACTAAGAGAAAATATACTTACCCATTTCAAGGATTTTTCAATTTGTCTTTCATAATTTGAGAAAAAATTCAATAAAACTGAATTAAATTGTTCCAAATGTGCTTGACCTTAATAAAAGACACAAATCACAGATACTTTTCGCGAACATTACAGGAAAGTTACAAGCAAAACTGTCACATTTTGTTCACGTTATTGCATTTTTAATGTCCTTTGATGATCGACAAATATCCTGTTGAAATTTTTCTTGCTTGTGTCTTTTTGACAGGGTGAAGTGCATTTTGCGGTACACTTATGACTTCATATTTTCTTGATAAAGTTCTTAATGTAGCTATTGAAAATTTTCCTTTCGTTTCATGTTTATTGCTTTTCTCAAATTTACTTTCGCTAACATGATTAATATGCATTATTTCAGCAAATGTTTCCCTTGTTTGATCAGCTTCAATTTCCTTTCAGAGAGATCATAGATACCCAATTTTTTTTTTATATTCTGCTCATTTACTTTTATAAACCATAATCAGTAGTACAACATCACAATTAAAACCACTAAGTTATTCATAGGGGGAAATGCAGCATCTTCAAGAAAATATTTTTGAACAAAAGTGGTCGCGCTGGGAACTCGGTCAAATCAAGTACCTTAAGAACAAGTAATTAAGATATAAATTTAGTTAAAAAATTTTAGATTTCTTTTGTGATATTGTGAAATTTCAAATTATTCTAGAAACGTTTTATTGTTCTGTTTAGTCTCAAATTATTAAGATATTTGAAAAACAAATAAACGAGTATAACAATAGTATTAATGTCATATTTAGAAACTTTAAAAGGAAATTTTACAAATTCAGTGTATTGTGATTGTGTTTCTAATTTTTTTTTTTAAAAAAACCCTTTGAATTTTTGAAAGCTTACTTTTGGTGGAGATATTTTAATAATTTTGAATAAGTAATCTGGAAGCCAAGCTACGTTTTGTTCTAGAAATGAAACTATGATTTCTATAAAGAATAAAAGAATTAAATAAAATATGTTTGTATTAAATCAGACATTTCATAATTCAGTCAGAAAATTTGAAAAAAAGATAAACTGTAATTTTTTGAGAGTTCGGAAAAAAAATTAAAAAGCTTAAAATTATTATTTTAATTTTCTAAATATTTCATAGCAAAAATTTACAGTTTGCAATACTAAATAGAAAACTTTAAAAAGTTTGGAAATTTAGATTCGATTAAAAAAGAATTTAGTTATTTTGTTACTACACTGCTACAGAGAAATAAATTATATGACTCAGAATCGGAAATCATCCCTCGGGCAGACCCGAGGCTTTATGCAAGCATCGAAGTTGCAAAAGAAATGGCCTCGACTTTTTCTAATGTAGAGATACTTTTAAAAATATTTTTACTATACCGATATAGAATGCATCAGGTCAGAGATCTTTCTCAGTTTTAACTCGGCACTTCCCGCGCAGGGTATGTCATACCCACCGTCTACTCTTTTTCAACGCTCCTTCTAAACCATTTTTGGAAAATTGATAGTTTATCGTGTTGCTGACTTTAAGGTCATATCCTTTGAGGGGCCTTAGTTTGTAGGCAAATTCTAAATATATACAGTTGAACCTGTTTTTGTGCGGTAGATAGGGACCGCATAAAAAAATCGCACAAAAAAAGTATTCAAAAATTTTATAAATTCTTACATATAACAAACTAATTCGTGGAAATACTACAAAAAACTTTTTTTATGCGGTGGATAGAGACCGCATAAAAAAGTCGCATTTATAAAACATGCCAATTATTAACGAAATTTATGTAAGAGTACTTCCATAAGAAAATAAATAATTAAATATTACACATGGAAACATTTTAAAAACATATAGTTCCTCATTGTATATACGGATAAGTCTTTAAAATGCACATACATAATTCATCGCTACTCATCGTAATCCAAGTCCTGTAATGAATAAGCTTAAAATCACTTTCGTCACTTGAAGGTGCATTTCAATTGATTTATTTTTTGGAAACATAAAGTAAGAGATAAACTTTTGTGACGAAAGACAGGTGGTCAGTTGCTTGTAAATGTCACGATAACCAGCTATACATGATTGAAGCCCTTTTTGAAATTTTATACTCCTTTCTTAACTGGTATCTGTTTTAAGAAAATGCTTTTCCAATTTGTTGGAAAGCTGGATCCCTGCATATATTTATCCACTCTCGAAGAATTTGGCTTCTTGTCAGTCTTCATAATTTATCAAATTATTGATAATGTCACTGTCATTGAAAGTTTCGACTTCAATCAAGCGCGGGTTGTTGAAGCGTTGAGAGAAAGCAACTGAATGCACATTGTTGGGAGACTGTTTATAACAAATGAACAGAGAGTCTTGAAGTGTCTACATTTCAGTAGCGTAACGTACACCCCCGCACCACGAATGGGGGGGGGCAGGACTCTAGAGGCCCAAGGCTTGACTCTAACGCTAAATATGTATTTATCCAATTTATAAAATATTAAAGGCGAAACCTGACTTTCAGGGGGGAGGTGGGTCCTAACATTGTCCATTATACCACTAGTAAATAGACAGAAAACATTACAGTGGTGCCAAAGCCATTGAAATTAATACACCGCACAAAAAAAAAAAAAAAATATCGCACAAAAATAAAATCGCACAAAAAAAAAATCACTCAAAAAGGAAATCGGGTAAAAAAGACCGCACACACAAAAACAGGTTCGACTGTATTTTTGGATATCGCCTCTTCGGATATGTCATACCTTGCCGTTACAGTTATGAATGCATGAGCACGTTTTAAATCTTCCTTATGCTATGGCGTATTACTGCAGTTATGATGAAGAAACGTGATATTTATTTAAATCAATAGATAAAGTATTTAATATATATATATATATATATATATATATATATATATATATATATATAGAGAGAGAGAGAGAGAGAGAGAGAGAGAGAGATAGTATACAACAGTATTTTCGGATGAAGAAATTCTCTTCGCGGTCATGATGAGAAAGAATCAAATGATGAAGAGTATAACAGCAAGGAAGATTCCTCCACTGAAATCGATCCAGACTTAGAAGAGAGAGACACAGTTGGAAATAAATGTTTTATACGTATAGACATATAAGCATTTGGAAAGAACGTGACTTTAAAGAAGACAACTGGTACATATCTTACCCACTTTCAGTTTAACTTTTGAAAAGAAAAAAAAATTATCTATTGCTGGAACAATAAGAGAAAATAAAAAAGAAATTCCAAAATAAGATATAGACGGTATACAGCTCTTCAATAAAATAACTTCATTCGAAGATATTTTTCCTGGTTAAAAACAGCCAACTGAGATATTAGAAATTATAGTGAAAAATGATCTTATTCTCTGTTTTCCCAAGTTCGCTCTAGCATTAAGAATTTTTTTACCTTACCTGTTTCTGCAGATTCCGGTGAAAGAAGTTTCAGTAAATTAAAAATTACTTGAAAAATAATATGACACAAAAAAGGCTTTTAGATTTGGCCATAATCTCAATTGAATTCAAGATCTCAGAAAAAAAACTGATTTAATCGAAACTATTAACAAATTTGCTTCTCAGAAAGCCAGAAAAGTTATTTTATAGTTACAGTAAAATCCGGCGTATAACGTGCCCGTACACATATTCGCCGTGAAACACGCACACCCATTTTTACGAAGAAACCAGAAATGCATGTGCGCAATGATCTTATGTTTTGAAGTCCTTTATTCGAGTATTATTCCAAGCTTTAGTAAAAAATAGTGTATTTTCAGAATTACAACCCTTTTTAAGTTCAAAAGGAATGTTATTTCTTTTACGGAAACAGTATTTCGATATATGTAAAAGTCTGATCTTTTTCTATGCTCATCTTTTTGTATTTTTAAAGCTCTCATTTTTATACCCGACTTATAACGCGCACCCGTAAATTTCGATTTTATTTTTTGAGTTAAAAGTGCGCGTTATACACCTGATTTTACGGTATAGTTTATTTCTTAGTCTTAGTAAAAGGACTGATTTATATACTTTTCGTTTCACGAGATGTGTGCCTTGGAGTATTTACTTTTATTAGATTGTATTTTTTGAGTAAATTCTGTCGTTTTGCATTTCTAATTATAAAATGTTTCTTTTTCTTTTAAAGGTTATATTTTTGTTAATTTCTTATTTTGATAAAGTATTTTGTCGCTATTATATAAATTATTACCTATCCAAAAAATGCAGTTTTGCACTTCAAATTTTATTTGAGTTATTATTAATGTGTTTTACTTTTTATTCTTATATAAGTAGATGAGTTTTTAACAGCAACGTTAAGTATTAGTCAAAATATGAAAAGATCTCTGGGGGTGGGGCGGCACATTAAGTGTTTGCACGAGGACGGCCTACACCCTCGACCCTAACGAGACCTCCATTGTGGCCGAGGCACTGGGCCCAGTTGGCCCTTGCCTTAAGACGTCCTTGGTCATATGTAAAAAGCAAAAAAAAAAAGTATTTACCTTTCGATCAAAACCACCGACAAAGAAGCCCCCCACCCCTGGGCTGAACTCCGTGATCCCCCACACTGAACATTGTAAAGACCGAAATATCACCAAATATCGGGGGGAAATAGTTGAGGGGGGATGAAGAACACAGGGAACTACACCTAAATTTTCTTTACCTTCCTTTAACTTATTGAGGACTATTTGATTTTCACTGTTAAGTCTAACTCCATTTCAAAATTCATGTAAATTCTTGCTGTAATAAAACACACCAAAATTTATAGTTTATAATCTTTCCATAAGTTCCAAATCCAGATCACACCAGTATGATAACGGGACTCCGAAATGGGAAAACACAATCTCATATATGATACCATGTTCCCTGAAGTGATTACATATACAGTGGACCAAAAAAATGTTCGTACAGTTATAATTTCCTATAAAATTTAATGCTTTCGATTAATAAAAATTAATATATTGGAATTGGAATTTTTTAAGAAAATAGTATAACTATTTTTTTAAAAAATTAATAATCAAAAACTGCTAAAAAATTACGCCACAAAAAGTCTTCGTACACTTAACAAAAATCTCAACATAGCTTTAAATATTGTATTTCTTTCTTATTTTAGTAGGATATCTTTTAGTGTCCACAATAACTTTTAAACGTCCTGGTATTGATTTAACCAGTTTTTTGTAATTTCTGCATCGATTTTCGACCATTCTTCTATGATTATTGTTTTTACTTCACATTATGTGTTTACATGTCATGTTTTCTTTTTTTTTTTTAAATCAAATTCTCACCAAATATGTTCTACTGGGCTAATAAGTGATTGAGGAGGTGTTTCAAAATTTGGGGACAGTTATAGAGACGCCCGTGGCGTACATTGAGAGCAGTGCGCTTGACGTCATTATCCTGTTAAAAAATGAAGTCGTCTCCAGTATCCAAATTTTGGGTGGATAATTTAAAATTTCTCTTTAAAATATTTAAATAGAACTCATGATTCACAATACCATAAAAAAATACCAAATTACCTAAATCTGAGGCCGATTTACATCCCCACGCAAGAACACTTCCACCTTCATAGTTAATTCATCCAACTAGATTCTTGGGATTAAGTTTCAGAAAATTCAAAATTGACAGCAAATTGATTGGGATGACAGAAAATTCAACATTTTTGGTTCCGATGGGCATATTATAGCTTGTAAATGAGGAGTTTATAATCCCATGAATTTATGTGGAACATGAACTCCTCCGCCGGAAGTATTCTTGCGTGGAGGTGTAAACCGGCCTCAGAATTAGGTATTTTTTTATTTTATTCTATAAATCATGAGTTCTATCTAAATATTTTAAAGAGAAATTTTAAATTATCCGCCCAAAATTTGGATATATGAGACGACTTTTTTTTTAACAGGATAATGACGTCAAGCGTACTGCTCTCAATGTACGCCGCTGATGTCCCTGTAACTATCCCAGAATTCTGAAACACCGCCTCAATCACTTTATTTAGCCCAATAGAACATATTTGGTGTGGTTTTGATTTTTTAAAAAAAGAAAACATGACATATAAACATATAATGTGAAGTAAAAACAATAATTGTAGAAGAATGGTCGAAAATTGATGCAGAAATTACAAAAAAACTGATTAAATCTATATCATGATGTTTAAAAGTTGTTGTGGACAATAAAAAATATCCTACTAAGAACTAGAATAAGTAAGAAATACAATATTTAAAGCTATGTTGAGATTTTTGTTAAGTGTATGAAGACTTTTGTGGCATAATTTTTTAGTAGCTTCTTGATTACTAATTTCTTAAAAAAAATAATTATACTATTTTTAAAAACTAATTATATCATTTCGTTAAGAACAAGTTGCAAATATCATAAAAAAATTACAATTCCAACACATTAATTTTTATTAGTCGAAAACATTAAATTTCATAGGAAATTGCAAGTGTACGAGCACTTTTGTGGTCCACTGTATGTAATCAGGATTCTGAATGGATTAATAAATAAAAGCGTAAGATATATTTAAGCGGATTAAATATCAAGAATCTGATATGTATCTCATTCATTTTCATCCAAATAAACAAAACTATGGTTACAAAGCTACACGGTACCCTTTTTCAAAAAAAATTTTTGGAGACAGTTACAGTAAAAATAATTGATATTTTATATTGAGATTATATTATTAAGCTGATTCTGCAAGTAAAAAGTCAGCCATTATTTTACAATTTTAAAAAATTAAGAATTTTTAAAGTTTTTTCAAATTTTTATAAAATACTCAATTTTTTAAAATTTTTAGTCATTTTAAGTTATTCATGTTTCTTAGGTTATTACAAACAAAAGTTAGCATGGATTTGAAAATTTATAACCTTGTTGATTTTTAATAATTATTTTTCTAGAAAAACCTGGAAAAAACACGAAAGTTTTTAAAATATCAACTTTAGCATTTTTTAGAAAAATAACTACAGATCTCAGCCCTAAATCCATATTAACTTTCATAGAACATACGTTTGGAAATATATACAAAAAAATTCACGGCTCTATCTTGAACAGGAAAAAAGCCTTAGGGATTAAAAAACACTTACACCTTCAAAATTGAAAGTCTGAGAAAAACGCATTTAAAATTTCTGAAGTCATAAAACAGAAACTTATAATGCCCGTAAAGCTCTAATTTTTTAATATGTTATTTTCCAATGTATGTTCTGCATTAAAACACTCTTTTTTTTATTAAATATGACTGAAAATTATATTTTTAATTCGAAATATATTTTTGCATAACATTGATAGCATTTGTTAAAACGTCAGTTTATTCACCTTTATCTTAACCTAATACTTTCACAAAAGTCTTGAAACACGAAGCATTTATGAACAAAATATTAATGATACTAACTTAAGCTAAAAATAGTCAGGTTTGCGTATAAAATTTAATTTTTTTCAGTTTTAAATATGGGCAGCTTAGGAAGTTTTAGGAAGTTAGCGGTCTTGTCGTACGACTTTAAAATTCTAAAATATAGTACTACAATATGTTTAGTATAAAGTTGTTTGGTACATCAAGGAAATATTCAGTTACATCTGCAACATTTAAATTCAGAATACTTGTATTCGGAAGTCTAATTGCAGAATCAGTTGAGGACTGATTTTTAGATACGTCATTTTCAGTAGTATTCCATCTCTTCGAAATATTTTCTCACAGAAACCTGAGAACGCATTTGCCATGGCATTTTCTCTACAGAAAAAAGCAATGATACAGCTTATAAGTTATATAAACTATTTTTACAGCAAAAATTGGCCATGAAATTAATCTTAATTAATTATGAGAACTCAAAAAATTCAAAACATAATCAAGCAGAAAATATTTTAGTAATGAAAATTGGAATTAATAACCATTTCAAACTAAAAGCTCAAAAATATTTTTAATTAATCAATTTAAGAGTGGAAAAAGGCTTTAAAATGAAATCGAAACCAAAATCATAGCTCATAAAACTTCAAAAAAATATCTTAAAAACTAATTTGCTAACAGATCTGAAATTTCGTGGCAAGCTTCTCAATGATATGGGCCATCAGAAGACGCAAAAAAAATATTTTTCGGTAAAAATGAAATTTTTAGGGTACTGTGTAGTCTTAAAGGTGTATTATAAAGCAGAAGATCAATATGTTGTGAATTAAAACTTAGGGACTGGGCTCTTGTCTCTTTATTATAAAAAATATCAATTTAATAAGATTTTTTAGAAATATCAAAATTGTTTTCAAACAAAGCAAAGCATTATGGTTATGAAAGCATAGCCTTTTGCACTGTGTTAAAAGATTACTCAGTACTTACATATTATGGCAACGTCTATGTTCAGGTAACTCGCTCAGTTGGGCAACACCAATTTCGCATGTGTCATGTGTGCTGAATTGGAAATCATGTGCTTTGTTTCATGTAATGTCACCAAAAAGTGTTAATAATATGTTAGTACAGATAAATCTAATTTAAACATGTAGATCAATTACTAATAAGACAAAATATCTAATAAATATTAGTAGATTTAGTAATTTAAGTTGATTTCCAAAACTGAAAATTAAAAAGCGTTCTTGAAATAGATTACATTCAATTTTACTAACTAATTTGGCTCATTCTGTTCAGTAAATTTTGATTCTTTCAATATTCGAAAATAAGAGTGAAAGGAATCATAAAATAAGTATTGAAATTGTTGAAGCTCCTTCAAAAAAATTCTTTTTGAAAACTTTTCCATAAATTTACTAAGCTAAAAAGGTTCTTTAAAATTTACAAGAAATTAGTCTCCTAAAAATTATAGTTTAAAAAAACTATAACACGCTTTTATAGTTAATCGAACTAAAAAGTAAAAGATAATTCTTAATATAAAAATAAAATGATTTATGATAAAATTAATGTCATTGTAATAAAAACGTGGGGTGCTTGATATCAATTGTTATAATTTTTTACTAGTTCTATTCCGAGTGAGTGAATATTAATGTTGCACTGTTTAGCTACACGAAGACTTTTGGCAACGGACCACGTAATTTTGAATCACGGTCAAGTGACGTGGGCGACACCTGAGCTGGCACCCCCTCTCCTAACTACCACACCACACCAACGGGAGGACATTTCAGCTCTCGACAGATTTAACGTGCATCATTGCCCTACACGGCAGGTCTTTAGTGGTACTGGGCTTGAACACGTGACAAGGCCAGTCACGATCTAACACCTTGACCACTCGGCTACCGCGGCCACAGTTCTATTCCGAAATACAGAGTTAGTGTGAAAATGTAGTACAAAAAACCCCACTTTTACCACAATGGCATTTATTTTTTCTCGTTAATCATTTTTTTCTTAAATAATGAATTATTTTTTTTTTTTACTTTTTAGTTCAATTAACTATAAAAACGTGTTTTTTAAAACTATATTTTATCTTTAATTTTTTAGTTCGATGTACAATAAAAGCATGCTTTTTTAGTTTCTTAAACTATCATTTATTTATTTCCATTTTCAAAAAAAACAAACACTGGGCAATTGTTTATATTTTAATAAGAAATTACTGATCTGAGGGGTTTCGCTTTTGAGTTGTAACTTAATCTTTTAGTCGCCAAATCTGGAGATGGGAAATCGTTAACCGTCATGATCCTTATCAGGACAATGAAACAAAATCATTAAATTATTGTCATGTCATCGGTCCTTGAGAAGTGTGCAGAATTTCGAATTAATCTTACCTCTTTTAGAGTGGGTAAAAATTGAGTTCAAAGATTACATTACATACAGGTGTAACTTATAAAAGCATGTTAAAAAAATTAACAATTGAAAACAAAAATTTATTTTGTAAGCTTGCCTTTTTCAAAACATGTAAGCCACTTTAAAGTTCAATATGAAAATAAAACAAAAATTATAACAAAGTAACAAAAGAATGCTGTCAATAAATAAGTGCCTGAATAAATCAAATTGTATGACTTGTTATGAATCAAGTAAATCACGTTAAATTTATAACGCTGTCTTTTTTTAAAGAATCTATCAAAATGGGGTAAGCATTTATCACATTTACCATATCCGTAAATTACTATTATAGCATTATTTTAAAAACAAGGCACTTACTTTAGTTTTACAATTTACTTATTTTTGGAAATAAGAGGCAACAAAGACTATTATCCTTTAAAAGACTAAAGAAATATTTACAATTTAGTTGATATAAAAAAAAATGTTTCATTTTTTGAAGAAAAAATCTAAATGTTAATCTATTTGTGACATAGCTTTCTCCAATAACTCTTTGAAGGTGATATTGCAGTGAGAATCAATTTTGAGATAAAAATTTAGATGATTTCGAGGTGGAGTATATCTACTGCAGCTTAACAAGATATGGTTGAAGTCATTTAAATAATTACAAGAGCTACAATTTGCATTGTTTGATAAATTGAATTTTTGTAGAAGTCCTCGAGTAATGATCCTTTTGCAAAAGATTCGAGTATACAGAATTTCCTCTCTTCTGTTGTTTGTCCATCACTGCGAAAAACCGGTATTCTGAACTGAGTACAAAATACTCACTTTTAAATACGTCACATACTCAAAATAGCTCCGATGCAAACATACTCAAATTTGAGAATAGCCCATTCTTATCTTTGGCAACGACTACGTACTCAAAATTGTAAACATCACATACTCATTTTTGAACCTGTTACTGGATCAAATTTGAGAATATAACAGCAAAATGAGTGCGTAATGTACTCATGTATGAGTTTTTATGGGTCAAATATGAGTATGTATCGTTTTTATTTTATGGTTTGTGTATCCAATACGAATTTTTAACTTACAAATATATATCAAATCAAATTTAAAGGGATCTAAATATGTGATACACTTAAGTTGTAAATTTCATTTTTTCCATCTTATATATTATTTAATCTACATTTTACGAAGCTTTTACCACTTTACTTCGAAGATCTAAATTCTTTTTGCATTTATTGTGTTACTTGCATATCATCGCAAAAGTGTCAACATTCAAGATAATTCGCCATGTCTCTTACGCGCAGAATTAACAACCATGTACTTCGTTTTATATAATGTCGCCAATGTTTTTGAGGTGATACGCAAGTTTCAACAAAAATATAATTTTTGGTTTAAAAATGCAACTGCTATGTGATCATAAACTGTATTATTTTTGAACTTATACCTCAAATTTTAATCTTTGAAAATAACAAAAAAGATTCAATGCTGTAGTTAAACAAATGAGTAAGCAATTTGGCTCATTAAAAGTTATATTTATATTTCTAGAAGCAATATATTGTCTTTAAAATCTAATACAAACAGAAAATTAACTTTTATTTAAAATCAGTCTTTCAATAAGTATCTTGGAAACATTATTCATTAAGAAGTGTCTTGGAAACATTATGATGAATAACAGGCTTTTCATATTAAAAATTTCTGAACATAAAAGTAAGAAAGGAATGGTTTCTTAACATATTATTATCATATTGTTATCAATTGTTATTATCATTTTTTTATCAATTGTTTTGTTTAAATCGATTCATACACAACTTCTGCTCTCAATACTTATCAACCGAGCTACTGGGACTCCCTTTTAATCCATCCAGATGGAATTAAAAATGTATTGTAACATATGTTACAAATCAAACTCACTTTTATATTATTAACTGATTTTATACTCATCACCAAAGAAAACAAATATTGTAGTTTTTAAGTTAATATTTTTTTTTTAAATAAAAATATTTAAAAAGTTTAGGCCTTAAAAGAATGTAAAAACAACTAAAACGGTAGAATTTTACATTTACAAAACATTGGAAATTCATAAATTTTTAACCAACTGGAAATAGTTTTTAGAGACGTTTTCAGCACTCATTTAGAAGAAAAAATAACATCTATGGAACAGTCGAACCATAATTTAGCCATTTTACTAGTGTACAGCATTTTTTTTTAATGATTCACTGTAAACAAGAAAAATAAAACTAACCAAATCATATTTTTGAAATATTTATTCTGGAAATTGTACACATACATATCAGACATTTAAGACAAAAGAATACAAGTGTAATTTTTGAAACAACATGCCACTATAAGTTATTTTTTATTGAATTTTTTTGTAAACACTATCTAAAATGCATATTATCATCAACTCCATCTTTATTTGTACAGCATAGCTTATATTTTTAATTGATATACATCAAATCACTTTAAATGTGGGAAGTTCTAATGTGTAAAGGAACATGTAATTAAACAGATTTTTTTTATTTTTATGAAATCAATAGCATAAGTGAAAATGCCTTTCAAACAGTGTTTCAAATAAATTATTTGTTAGGATACATGAATCATCTAAATTATATACTGAAGAATTTATAGATAGCTGGTTCTGAGAGGAATCTTAATTACAATTTGCTGTCAGTGAAAAAAGAATTATTTCTGATAGATTTTCTATCGTGGCCATGCAAATTTGCATTGTAAACATCTGCAATAAAACATACAGCCGTCAAATTATTTAACCTCTCTATAAACTATTTTCATTTTGCTGCCATGCGTATCACATTTCATGATGGTCAAAATAAGCAAATTATCAATCTAGAATAAGATTTAAAAAAAAAAAATTATTAGAAAACAAAGACAGAAAGTGCGAATTTGGTAATCCCTTTAGTCCATAAAAATTTTAAGCGGAGTGGCAATATTCTTTTAATAAATGAGAAGATCTTAGTACTCACCAATAATATTTGAAATATCCATTTATGAATAAACAACAGAAGACTAAAACTTTCACTTTTACAATCTAGACAACGGAAAGCATGGAAATGTTTAAGTTTGTGAAAAAAATCTACTTAAAATTGTCTGAAATTAATAAGGATACTGCAGTAAATATAAATCAATAAAAATTCTTTTTAATATC